>JAADVQ010000501.1:0-13465 GCA_023335835.1 Elongisporangium senticosum
GAACGAGCAGACCCGCGCTCGCGTCTTTGGGTCGGACGGCGCTCGTCACTCGAGGCTGATTCGTCTTCAAGGCCGGAATTCGTGTTGAATAGTTTCCTGTTGAGTGTAGATACAAGTGTAACAATAGCTCGCTGTTCCAGTTCTGTTTACTGCTTGTTCTGAGCTCTTGGCCTGCAGTATCTTGATGGCGTCAACTAGTGTCCGACTCTACTTACATGGACCAATCAGAGCTCTTCCAAAAATGGCGGATTACGGTGGTCATATCCTGGCAACCAAGACTGCTTCAACCGAGAAGGCCCCGAATGGCCATTCACCAGGATAAGATTGTGCTACGGAGTTTCATGGCTGTCGAGGTTCAGCTTGAAGCAACCACAAATCTTCCTGGACGGTGTTTACTGCATCCACCTGGAGCAATAACGCATCGACAACAAGGAGTTGTAAATCTCGGGTAATTCACGTGGGCGGATCCCACGCTTCCGTCCAGCGTCCATTTATGACTAGAGCAAGGCCCCGCCCGCTGCCTGCTGACAAACGGGGCTCGCTTTGCATTACGGTTTACATCTATTCGTATTCGCGGCTACTTTATCGCTTGCACCCTCAGAGCGCGGCGGAGCCGCAGCACTCCGGTATTGGGTAATTGGCTCGCACATCGTCTCAGGGCGGCATACAAAACCTGGGGGGATGAGCGGGTGGCGTCACGCCGGCAGAATTCGGTTGCGGTGAGAAGATCCCGTCCGGTCCAAGCGCCAAGTATGGGTTGGGTCCATTTCATTCCTCTGTCAAAAAAGCGAGAGAGCATGGAGCCTCCTGCAGACCCCACTGAGCTATTTGCTGCAAGCTGGACGCAACTACCACCGCACTCCTCCCCGACGTCTAATGGCAGAGCCCGCCTGCCGCAAGATCACGCGTCGCTCCGATGCGAATCTGCCCGAATGGTTCTGCACGTCCGATGATGCAAGCGTGAGCTCTTCGAGTACGCAGGACAAGTTCATCCAAGTCGGATCGTACGGAGACGCCAGACGCGTCATCTGGGGCCGAACAGCCACCGCGGGTGTGCAATTCGTCGTCAAGGTGCTGCGTATGACCGCCAAGAATGCCCAGTAGCTGGTGGACACGTGCGCCAACTTTAGCCACCCGCACCTGCTCAACTGTTACGGTTCATGCGAAATCAACAAGCAGCTCTGCTTCGTCTATGAAGACGCTCCATATGGATGCTTCAGTCAGTACTTCTGCGATGGTGCAAACCGTGAGTCGTTCTGGAAGCTCTTCGCTCAAGCTTGCGCTGCTCTGCTCTTCCTTCAATCCAAGAGCATGGCGCACGGTAATCTCAAGTGCTCCAACTTCCTTGTGGGCGGAGACGGCAAGACCAAGGTGTCGGACTTTGGCATTGCGTCTTCTTTGAGTGACTCCAATTGCCGCTGGATGGCGCCAGAGCGTCTGCGCGGTGAGATCGAGAACCCAAGCTTCCCCTTGGACGTGTTTGCGCTCGCCATGTGCCTCCTCGAGGCCTGGACTGGCGACCTGCCGTGGGGCAAGCACGCTACAGCAGAAGACATCAAAGAAGCTGTGTGTGCTGAAAACATTCCACCGCGTCCAGACGACATGTGCGACCAAGCCTGGGAGCTGATCCAGAAGATGTGCCATCCAATTCCTTCGCGCCGTCCGACGATGGCTGAGGTCTACAATGAGCTCCATGGGCTTATGGAAATGGACATGATGGTCCGTGGGATTTCGTGCTGCAGTATGTGCAGCTCCACGATCTCACTCGACGACAATTTTTGTGCCTCGTGTGGATACAAGACCATGCTACCCGAGCTACAACAGCCAGAAGAGAACCAGACTGTGATTGATTTGGAGCGTGATATCATGGAAACGGAAGTGATGGCGCCAGTAGCATGCAGTTATGAATGCGGCTTCATCATCTCACATGGCCACAAGTTTTGCGAATTTTGTGGCGCCAAAGTCGTTTTGCCAAAACAGCACCAGCGAGAAGATCCATAGAGCGTGATCGATTTCGGCGAGAAGTACGAGTATCAGCAATTGGCGTCTGGAGAAGCAACGCCCAAAGTATTTGTGCGTGATTTTACCTGATCATGTTGCCAAGGCATTCGACAATCCTGTGTGAAGGCGCCATATATTCCAATTCTATGAGCTGTTGTTCACAAATGCCAGGCTTTTGATGCAGTCGGACAACCTCCGATGCTCCGTGTATTCAGCATCTATATATCAAGAAGCCATCGTCATCCGACGGTGAATTTAATTCATTTAAGTGCAACATTGATATCCATGTAAATTGTATTGTTTAAAGTTTAGCGCCCCTCAACTGCTTCTGTCTGGTATTATTATACGTGTAGCTCATGATAACGACAGACGTTCTGCAGAATACCACATATTCTCGATCATGTACTGACGAATGCTAACTTCTCAGCTCAGTGATCTCAATTGGGGACAACTTTTGCGCCTCATGTGGCTCGACGAACCTTTTCCATGTGGAGCACAACTGAGAATCACAATGCCATTGATTGTACGGTAATACAAACTGCAATTGCAGAAGGAGCGTCAATGACGCCACGTGATGGCCAGGATTGCAGTAAATTCGGCTTCATCTTCTCATCAGCACACACCGTTTTAAAAAATACGAGAATGACGATCAAGCTGTACAATGCCATCCGTAGCTGCCAGTGGAACTGACTCTGTGTGTGTCGCTGTAGGCACGCGAGACCACGTGTTCATCAGCGTCGTGTTCTTCCTCGAGATCTTCTGCGTCCACTGGACGCCGTCTTCCGAGGCGTGGTCGTCGTCCCAGCCATCGACGTGGTGACGGTGGCTCGGCCACTCAGCCTCAGTACGTTCGCTGCGCTCTCATGCTTTGAGTACCTGTACCTAAAGCTCACGCATTTGCCTCGTTATCTATCTGTCAGTTGGTGACACGCTGGCTGCATTGATCCCCACGTACTCGGAAGCGCAGCTCACGGTCATGGCGCTCCTCGTGATCATGCCCACGCCCTGGACGACGCATCTGTCGCTGCTATCGTACTTCAGCGCCATCGGCATCCTGTCGTCGCTCTTCTGCCTCTGCTCGGTCTTCTACTTCGGCCTGGCCATCGACACCAGCGCATGGATTACACGATCGGCAGTCTGGTGCACCCGCAGCCGCGACTCGGATCGCATGCCGCTGTCTATCGGCCTCATGATGGTCGCGTTCGGCGGCCACTTGGTCGTCCTGACCATCTGCAGCTCGCTCGCGAACCGCAAGGAGTTTCCCAAGGTGGGCAACTACGCGTACATCATCGTCGCACTTGTCTACGGCGCGATCAAGCTGGCTGGGTACATGATGTTCGGCACGCACATCAAGAAATACTGTCTGCATGTGCGCCGGTTGCATAATCCGATTGCTCAATCCGCAACGGCCCAGAAGAGCGCCATGGGCAAAGAAGAAGTCCTCCTCCTCGGAGCAGCAGGACCTGCTGCGTCGTCCTGGCTCAGGCCGCGAAGGCCAGCGATACACGCCCAGCGCCGGCCACGAGGAGGGCGTGAACATGTATCTTGCGCGAGCAGACCACGGGCTTCAAGATGGTGTTTGCACTCACGGGACCGCACTGCCGGGCAAGCAGAAGCTCGGCAACCCACTGCCATGCACGCACGCGCACGCGCGTCGACCAGATCACGGGGGCAATCCAGTACACTGAGTGCCTCATCTCCATGGACTACCTCATCAGCAAACTGCTTCCTGTCCATTACTGGCCGCATTATTGAGCTAATCATCACGGCCGACGGATAGAACATGCCTCTCGTACTAATCGAGGACACGCTCTGGAGCGAGCTGGGCGTCTCAAGAAGTTCGGCAGCACGGTGGCCATGGCCAAGAAGAACGACATATTCCAGCTAATTGCGGCCTCCATGAAGCGCGCCAACACCAAGGCCATGTCTCGCGCGCAGTTTGTGCAGCCCTCGATCGCTCAAGGAACAGTCCATTGGCCAATCACCCATCTCCCTAACGTCCACTGGTACGCCATGCTTTGTTAAAAGCATGGTGTGCGAAGGTGAGCTTGCTCGTCTGCATCGGGTTCACCACGGCATCGATTGCGCTTCTGCACTGGCGTCACATGGAGTGTCGTAATTTGCATCGGCATTTTCGGTTTCTAGACTCCGCTGAGAGACCCTTCCATGTGCATAGCACTGGCTGTCTGCAGTTTAACACAGTTCTTAACGATGAGTGATGGCAACATGCGTGAGTGATGATCTTTATGATGTGGTACACATCACGTGAGAATGTTCGGAACACTTCAATTCACGTGTCTTCCTGCGACAGGCAAAAGCGACACGAACGAGTACAGTATGAGCGAGGGAGGCGAACCCCGTCGCTCGACGCGCATCGCCGTGGAGGCGAGAGCAAGCCCAAGCGGATGAAGTCCGATTCGTCGTCACGTGCGCTAACGTCGGCTGAGTCATTCGACGAGAGGCTGCGCGACGTCTTTTCCTTCCGCGCGGCAATCCCATTGGTGAGTGATGTGTATGATATGCTGTTGAACTATAGTACCAGGCTCACAAGATCAATGATGCTTGCGTTGCGGCAGCTTGATGAATATTTGTCGTCAATCCGGATCGACGACGATGATCCGGCTTTCCTTTTCGACTGGCAAGAGGACAACGTGAACGCGTTTGTGGCTGCCGCGAACCGCTTGAACGCGGCTCGAGCGCCTCCATGGCTGCGAAGGCGACCACCACACATCACGGCCGGCTCATTTATAGACGATGTCGTCTACAGACTCCAGCCGCCACTGGCTGGAGGCCGCTTTGGGCATATAATGCTGGCGCCAAATAACCTGCAGCAGTACGGCGCCATTTTGCTGACGCTGGGCGCCCTACAGAATGATGCATTCTTGCAGAATGCTGCGCAGGTGGCGCTTCCGGTGGTCAACAATGTCGAGCGATACCTCGCCGTGACGGCTCACCTCGCTGACTCAAGAGCGCATAACGCGCGACCGAACACTCTCCCGCCGACTCTTCGGAATGGAAACCCAGTGCGTCGACTCTTTATCTAATGCGCTGTCGTCTGTGAGAGTATCGAGCCCGCGGTGCGAGAGTCATCCTTGTTATCAAACTGTATTCTGCCACTAGTTCAGTGAGAGTGTCGTTAATATCGTAAGAAACCTAGAGCTGAGTCTTATGAGCCAGTCGGATAGATGCCTCCACAGGAGAGTTGATCGCTACAATTTTTCGCACTTGAGAATTGCAGTCAAGACTCCATCTAGACACCGACAGTCGAGAGACATCGCCGTGAAGCAACACTCAATCTTACAGAGCCAGAAGAAAGAGTGACTCACTCGCGTTTCCTCGCTAAAGACGTGATTTGATTTTTGGCGCACAGATTGAGGGTCTGCCAATGTATAACGACGCAACTGGTCGTCGATACATTCGTGCTTCATGAACGTAGGCCGATGACGTTTGACGACACTCCAGTTCTAGTTCTGCTTGGCCTTGGCGGCTTCTGCCTGGTGCTTGCGCTTCTTGATGACGGCAGGCACGAGCATACCCAGTGCCAGTAGCACGAGCGATCCGATCGTGCGCGGGTCCAGCATGTCGCTCGTGCTTTGGAGCGTCGACAGCATGGCTCCGGCCTGCACCGTGATGAAGTTGTACGGCATGAGCCCGAAGCAGACCGACGGCGTGAACAGCGAGAGCGGCACTTGCAGCCACGGGCTGGCCATGTTGAGGAACCAGTTGGGCGAGAACGGGAACACGCGCAGGAACAGCAGCATGAACAGCAGCTCGCCCTCTTCGCGCGCCTGCTCGATCTGCTGGCGCAGCATCGGCAGCTTGCCTGGCAGCACACGCTCGCAGACGCCCGAGACGATGGCTTCCGAGGCCAGCACGCTGGACAGCAGATAGCACAGCGACGCGCCGCACGCCGTGAGTACCGAGACCAGCGGGAACGCCACGTACAGCGGCAGCACGGCGCCAGCGAACACGTTGAGCAGCGCTGAGCCAGGGATCGCGAACGTCTAGCAATACAAGCCATAACCATGAGCATCAGCAGCCTCAGGGTGTTATAGCCAGCGCGCGCACCTGCTTTAGGACGTAGACGCAGGCGAAGCAGAGCAGCGCGAGCGGGTAGTTGACTGTGAAGATGTGCAGGAAGGTCTGGTGCGACCGCTGCAGTTCAATGAGCGACGAGAAGCTGCGCAGCGACAGCGCGTCCAGCGAGGACGTGGCCAGCCCCAGCTGCGCATCGTGCGCGTGCACTGCGTGGATCAGGTACCAGCAGAGCGTGAGCGTGGCCGAGACGCTCAGGCCGAAGACCAGCGACAGCTTGAGCAGCAGCGCGCCATGCTCCCGCAGCTGCGTCATGGTGTTGTGAATGCATGTCACTCAAGTGAGGTGGTTCTTTTGTACGTAGTCGTGCCTTGATTTATCAACTAACGATGGTTAGCCGTCTGACTTTTCTTCCGGCCTCAAGTCGGTTAGGATGGGTTGTGTGGTACGGTACCCCATTTGGCGGCGGAGGTCAAAGATGGCGTCAGGTGGGTCGACTGGCCGGGCTTTCCTGGCTTCGCACGCTCCTTGTGGCCGCAGCAGGCGGCTGGAGGCTGTATACGCCACATGATGAGGAAGCTGACGCTCTGCTCTGTCTGTTGATGTGTCGTTCTCGTGGATTGCGATTGATCCAGGCGGTCGCGTGCGCAAAGAACTGGAGGAATGCCAACGAGGCTCGGACGTCTCGGGCGTCACGGCTGTGCCCTGCAGCGCTACTTCGCTCACGGCTCTGCGAGGTGCGTGTTTGCCACCACAACTCTGTGACTAGCGCTGTATATGAGGTAATGAACGGCATGCTGTGGCTGTGCAGGCACGATCCAGGGCCCGCCCGGTACGCCGTACGAAGGCGGCGTATTCCAGCTCGAGATCAACATCCCGCCAAAGTACGTTCACCACTTCAAGTCTGAGTCTACAAGGCGCAAAACTAAGCGCAGTGGTGTGGTCGTTGGTATGGCCTAGATACCCGTTCGAGCCGCCCAAGATGCGCTTTGAGACCAAGATCTGGCACCCCAACATCTCGTCCCAGACCGGAGCCATCTGCCTCGATATTTTAAAGGACCAGTGGTCGCCAGCGCTGACCATCAAGACGGCGCTGCTGTCCATCCAGGCTCTGCTCTCCGCGGCCGAGCCAACGGATCCTCAGGTTCGTAGTCTCCATGGATGGAGCGAGTCGTTGGCATCATGGATTTCTAATATGGGTTTTGGCTGGTTCACTGGGCAGGACGCAGAGGTCGCTCGCATGTACATGAGCGATCGCGAACAGTTCAATAGTACGGCTCGTTTTTGGACCGAGACGTATGCCAAGGGTGCTGCCACGGACGAGGAAGCCGTCTCGCGCTTGACCGACATGGGCTTCTCAGCTGTGAGTAGCAGCTACTGAGACTGCATATGGATGAGCTTTTGACGGTGGCTTTGTATCGTAGGAGAGTGCCAAGCAAGCGCTTCTGGCCTGCCAGGGCGACGAAAACGCCGCGATAGAGAAGCTGCTCACTGGTTTGTAATGCGTGAGACCAGTAGGAAGACAACAGCAAAAGACAATGAGTTTTTCGGTCTGCTTTCAATCGATAGGAGATCTCCACTTACGGTGCTCGTTATTTCTTCTTGCTCTTGGCCTTGGTAGTTCGCGTCGCCGTCTTCTCCGTGACTTTCTCCTCCAGCTTCTTCTTGAGCAGCTTGCGCTTGTCGGCAGTCAACGGCTTCTTGTCCGATACAGGCGCTCGCATCTGCTGTGTGAACTGCGTGCGTTCGAATTCACGGATCGCATCGCCACAGCCGTGGATCTCGGGCATCGCGTGGGTGTAGCAGAACTTGAGCTTGCAGAACCGACACACGCTCCCCATCATCGATGTGCTCTTTTTGCAACGTGCTGCGCTCTGGAAGGAACAGCTCGAGCTGCTTTTGGCCTCACGCTCGAGGAAATCGAGCTCCGATTCCCCGCTTTGTACTGCGGCCACGGGCGCAGTATCTGCTGGAGCTGGCTTGGAGCCCTTCTTCTTCTTCTTTTTGCTTTTCTTACTGCTTGACGATGGTGGCGGAGGCGGGAGACGCGCCATTCGACTGGCATGGAGCTCTTTTAAGAGCGAACTGGCCGACTTGAGATCATCGTCTGGAGTCGCTGGTGACGCTTTTGATAGTTCTTCTTCATCGTCATCATCGTCTTTCTCGCTGTCGCTTGAACTGTCGCTATCCGCCATCATCTGGAACACGCTCGGCTTCTTCTCCTCCAAGTCAGGAGAGTCATCCTCATTCTCGCTTTCTTCCTCTTCCTTTGACACTTCGGCATGTTGGGACTTCGGTTCTTCAACTACTGCTGGTTTCGTTTCCACTACCTTAGCAGGTGGGGCAGTGCTGACTTTCATACTCTGAGCCTTTTTGCCGGACGGTGCACTCTTCTTCGCTGTCTGCTTAGATTGAGCACCACTTCCAGCATCAATACGCTCTGCCTTCGGCGCAGGCGTCTTTCCAGCAATACTCGATGTTGCTTGCAACGCTTGGACCTCTTCACGACTCGTGGATCCAAACACAGCGTCTTCATCCAAGTATTCTTGAGCGCTGTGATACTCTCCATGCGCCTCGAAATGCTTGACCAACACATCCAGGAACTTGTGCGCACTGATCGTATCCGTGTCGCAAACAACTGCGACGTGGCGCTTCGCACGCGTGATAGCGACATTCATACGGCGGTCGTCCGCCAGGAAGCCTACCTGCTTGGACGCATTCGACCGCACCAAACTCATCACAACGGCCTCTTTCTCACATCCCTGGAAACCGTCGACAGAGCGGATTTCTAACTTAGGGTACGTGGCCACAAGCATGGCTTTGAGAACCTGCACCTGCTTGTTGTATGGCGTGATAACTGCAACTTCTTCCTGCTTCAGGCCTGCATCCAGCAATGCGCGGACATGCCGAGCGACAACTCTCGCTTCGCCCTCGTTCGACTTGGATAGTGCCAGTGGATTGCTCGCATTCTTCTGTTCCTCGTCCGCGTCTTCTTCCAAATCGCAGCCAGCCGTATCCAGAAGCAGCATCGTCGCATTCAAGAGCTCATCGTCTTTGTCAATGTGCACATGAGGAAGCTCGTGCAACTTGCGCTTAGCGACGCCTTCAAAGCTGGCGAGTTCGTTCTGGTACATGGCCTTGGAGCTCCAACTGCTGATATCCTCATGCATTCGGTACTGGATCTTGAGCATTTTCACAACGGATTGCGTGCTTTCAAACCTCGTGATTCGATCAAAGAGCGTGATCTCCAGTCCATCGGCCGCGGCAGATTTCGATTTGATGGTCGGCGGAAGCTGCAGGTGATCGCCTGCAAGCACACAGCGCTTGGCCTTTAATATCGGGATCCAGCACGAGGCTTCCAGCGCCTGTGCTGCCTCATCGATGATCACCAAGTCAAACGTGACTCCATTTAGCAGCTTGGAGGCCGCTCCCACGTTTGTCGCGAACACCACATCGCTGTGCTTGAGCAGTTCCACGACCACATTCTGCTCGCGTTTGCGGATCTCCTTGCGGTTTTCCTTCATCTCTCGACGCAGTTGGAAGCGCACCGACTTGTCCCTGGTCTTGGCCAGTCTGCTCTGCATCGACACCATCTCCTTGCGGATATCGTTTACGATCTCGGTGCCTTCCGCTTCTTGAATCTTTGCATCTAAGCAGTACTGAAGGATCTGAGGGAGAACACGCGCCGGATGGCCGATGCGCGTCAGCCGCAGCTTCTTCTTGGCTTTGGAGGCCGAGCTCGCGAGTTTTTCCAGCACATTATCCACCGCGATATTGGACGGCGCGCAGACTAGGACCTTCATCTGGTACTTCTGTACAGCCTGCAGGATCAATTCCACCACCGTCGTGGTCTTGCCAGTGCCTGGAGGTCCATGGATCAGCGCCAGATCCTTGGACGCCAGCGCAAAGCGGATGGCATCCAGCTGCGAGTCGTTCAGGTCGCTGGAAATGGGCTGGACATCCGGCAGAGGAAGGTTCCAGCTCGGCGTCTTGCCTGAGAATACACTGATAAGGCATCATCCAACGCGTCAGTCTCCATCTACGAGTAGATACCAAGACCAAGGATTATGACGTACACGTCGACCACGTTCTGCGCCTGGCCGTAATCGAACTTGGCCATGCGGTCCAGCGCGCTGGAGATCTTGACGAACGTGGCGTTGTTCACCAGTCGATCCATCGTCACCTGCTGCGAGAGCAGGTCGCTCTCCTCCACGTCCTGGCCTTCGCCCAGCGCCAGAGCGATGCTCGTGTCGTCCACACGAGTCACGATGCCCGTGGGGTACTCACTGGTCTGCTGCTTGGAAGAGGAGGAGGCAGCAGCAGCGGCCGCAGCTGATGGCTTCTTGATCCGCAGCTGAACGAGGTCTCCGACTGTGAAGTGGTGTGGCTTGGGCTTCTGCAGGTGCTGCGACGGGAATACGCACTTGACAAGCGTGCGGCCGAAGAGCCCTGTGGTGACGCTAGTGACGCGCAGCTGCGGCAGCACGTTGGGGTTGGCAGCGTCGTCCAGCTGCGCCAGCTCCTGCTGCATGAGCTCGATCTCCTCCTGCTGCTCGCGCTCCAGCAGCTTCTTGGTGCGCTCCACCCATGCGTCCAGCGGCTGCACGCGCAGCGGCTTGGCTCTCATGGCGGCGATCTATTTGTCAGTAGTGGTATGGAAACTTTGTTTAGGACAGCACAAGGATTGATGTAGGACCCGACCCAAATTGAAGATATATTTAGGACACATATCAAGTTCGGCATGCTTGCGGTCCCGATGGACCCACAGGCTCGGACAGGCCAAGAACCAAGGCTAATCATCCCTCCGCTCCCCTCAACGGGAAGCATGTCCAGCAGAGTAGCACACGACGACTTCAAATGAATGAGATCGCAATCAGACTGGAATGTCAGGAAAGGGCGATGCAGTCGACGCTGTTTTCGGACAAGAAATAACTGCAGAAGCCAGACGCGTCCACCTGAAACAATCAATTGTGATCAGTGCGGTGAACGTATATCTGCAGGTGCCAAGTTTTGTGGCCATTGCGGAAGGCAAGTTGCAGCCTTGAACTTCATTCAGCTATCGGCACTGGTGATCGACACGAACATGGACGATATTAATACCAGGAAATGTGACAGTGCGGGCGTTGGCTCGTGTTTTCATGTATTCTGGCAGCGTGTACTAGCCAATCGATACAATCGCGCACGAGCCGCCGACGTTATGCCTGGAATGCAGTGTAGTACTTGGTCTGAGTGGTGGGCGGCTCGTCGTCTGCTCTGGCAGTTTGATGTGGAAGCTGGAATATATTCGATGCTGTGACGCTAGGCGTTTGAAGTCATTCGACAGCGGTCGGTGGGTACATGCTGCGTTTCGCTCCTCATCAAATCGAACGCCACTCCACTCAATATCTCGGAAGCTGCATCCATATCCCAATCAGCTTCCTGCATCTCAACGTCAAAGAAATACTGCAGGGCTGAGGAGGAGCACGCACTGGACGAACGATGCGTTCAAACGCTAATGCCGAGCTCGTGAACTTTCCCAGAACGCTATCAATCGTGATATTGGACGGCGCGGAAGAGCAGGATCTTCATCTGGTAGTACGACCAAGGGTGATGAAGTACACTTCGGCCCAGCTCTGCGCTTGGCCGCAGTCAAACTTGTTCATGCGGTCCCGTGCGCTGAAGATCTTGACGAACATGGCATCGTCACATGCTGCGAAGGCAGGACGTTCTCCTCGGCTTCTCCCGGCGTTAGTGCGATCCTGGTGTCGTCCACACGAGTCTTGATCCGCCGCAGCTGCACGAGGTCTCCGACTGTGAAATGGTGCGGCTTGGGCTTCTGTTGCTCACACGGGAATGCGCACTGGACGAGTGTGCGGCCAAAGAGTCCCGTGGAGGTGGTGGGGACGCGCAGCTGCGGCAGCACGTTGAATATGGCCGGTTTAGTTAGCTGCACCAGCTGAGAGTCGATCTTTTCCTGCAGCGCATTCGGCACCTTGGTCTCTCAGTCGAATCGACTTGTCCGAAATTAGTGTGGTACACACTACAATATATACGTCCAGGAATGCTTCGGGAGGTTTCTTTCGTTTCCCAGCTATTCGTTTGTTTTCTGTACCCGCCTATCCAACAGGCGTCACCGTCTTCCATTGTTTATAGCTGACAGCCGCTTATAACGGACAGTCTAATTCTATCCAATCACAATGGCGGACAGGCAATGGTGGAATCTCCTTTCTCATACCGGTATATGAGTACTGTAGCGGTAGTATTTTATAAAAAATTCTCTCCAAATATAGTACGATTTCCTAACTCTTGGGTTCGCAAATCTGAATTTTTTTAGAGCAGTAACGGCCACGTTGTTCGTCAGGTTCCTGACGTAGAATGCCTGACCAGGAGGAGAAATGGAAATGGGAGATAGGGTACAATGCTCGTTTTTGGTATCGTTCTGAAAATCCGATCGTCAGCGCATGTCGGCGCCTGCGTAAGTCTTTGTGGACTGGCCCTCGACGATGGCGCTCATGGTGCTGATCCAGAGTGCGACCGGCCATGCATTCTTGGCAAAAGCGACTCCCACTCCGCAATTTGCAGGGAAGAAGAGGGATCACCACCAATTCAAGCCAAAGAGGAAGACGCCATCATGGAGGATATTGTGGGCCCGCGCGCTTCAGTTACCACCGCTGCAGAAGCCAACGCTATCAGCGAGGATCGAGATCCGCCTGCATCGTACCGATGCAATGGTTGCGGCGCACCGATAGGTGCAGAATCTGCCTACTGCGGTCATTGCGGAAAGAAGTCAGCATGCTTGAGCATCGTCTGGGCTTCGATCAATGGAGGCCGATGCCTCTGCTTCCGATGGACGGTTGCGTTCAAGATTTCCCCTGACGCACGCACGTCGAAAGTTCCTGCAGCCATCATGGACTAACACCTCGTCTATCGTATCATTGACTGCATGACGATTCCAAAAGCCCTTGCAACAGCTCCAGACAACCTCCAGCTCACGACTCATGTCCGTATTGTTCTTCTGTTTATTTGCTTCGCGCGCTCCTTGGGAGGCGCCATGTCACTACGGCAGCAGATCACAACTGGAGGACCCATTATATAAAAGTAGCGTCAATCAATTTTATTCCAATTCGTTTGCTGGCTTTCTGGGCTCATGTTTCGGAAGCTAAGTAGTAGGTCATCGCACACGGAAGGCTTCATGTCGCTTGGTATGACTGCATTCCTCGAATCGCGGTGTAAGCATTTGCTTGGCTCATGCTGACGCAGGCTTAGCGGAGATGATGGAGTTCAAAGCGATCAACTGGGACGCTTGCGTAGGGCTATGCACTCAAATGCGCTGTCAAGGCAGCGATATGATCGTACACGAATCACCAAGGCACTATAAAGCCAACGAAATGGTTGCGCGCAGATACCCAACATTTCTACCACTGTACCTGTAAGGTGTCTCGTCGTCTGC
>JAADVQ010000502.1:0-13463 GCA_023335835.1 Elongisporangium senticosum
TAGAGGCCGTAACTGGTCGAGCGCCTTGGGGCATGATGTACGACGTAAATGTAAAGCACAAAACATTGACCCAGAAAGAGCTTCCAAAGCAACCAGCAGAGATGAACGATGCGCAATGGGATCTGGTGAAGCGAATGTGCGCATGGAAACCAGCTGACCGAATCAAAATCAGTGAAGCTGTGAAAACCCTCATGCACTTGGCGGACGAAGAGCTGGATTTGAAGAAACAAGCCGAGTGGGATGCCGATGAAGACAATGAACCGATCTCAGAGCCTGGTCCTCTTTTCTGAACCTGGCATGAAGATCAAACAAATGCTCATGACTCATGAACATTGGCATGATAATGAATATACATGCAGTATTGTCAACCCCTCTGTTAGTCGCAGGGCTTTCCTTGAATCAATCTACACTCACGTAAGCAGCTCCTCGCTCAGGAATGGCTCAAAAGACTGGCGCTTCCTTTCGTCTTTTCAATCACGTCAAAGCCTGAGTTCTGGGTGCAAGACATAGTAAAATGTCGCGCATCTTGAGCTCGCCTTTTTCCACAGTTTTTCTGAACCCCCACAAGATCCCACTCATTTGCGGCTTACCACTTTGTGATTCTCTGGGTCGATTTTTGCGGTTAACCCAGCGGCAGATCCAACAGTTCAAGCGCTGGGGTGTTTGCAGTTGGAATGCTGCAAACTGATGACTAGAAGCAGTGAAGGAATGCCACGTTTTCGTTGACCCCTCTAATACAGGCAATAACGATACACAATTGCAAGTGTCAGTGCAGTGATATGTATTATTACTCGTTTTTCTTTTTGGCTGGGGCTTCTTGGTACGGATACTTGCTGTAGAGGACGAGGCTTACAGCCACGAGCCCGGCTGCGATCCAAACTTCAGTTGGCAGCACGACTCCATTGAGGGAAGACTCGACAAAGGCCGTGAATGCGATGCCGCAGATGAGCGCGAAGGACTTGAGCACACCACCGACATGCTTGGTCACAGTGCCTACCAACAGACCACCGAAGGCATTGGTCGTGACTGGGATGAGCGTGTAGATGTCGCAGCCTTCAAACAGAGAATCCATGGAGAACACGGGGGCGATCGTAGCCGAATCTACGGACGTGTATGCATTGACGGACGACCAGACCATGGGCAGAACGAGGAACACACTTCCGTAGAGGCAAAGCTCCATGGTCACCAGCGCCGTATCACGTTGATGCAGCTGCATGGAGCACTGCGTAATGGCAGCGCCGACTCCCGATAAGATCGAAGCCAAGAGCACTGGCACGATACCGAGCTCAAACGAAGTCGTGTGGGTCTTACCAGTCGCCGCCGGGTCCTCCTTGGCCAGCGATAGCAGCACAGCCGCAGAAAGCAGGATCACCATGGCGACTACATTGGCACACGTGCATCAGTGAATAATCATAGCAGTACCATCCTGCATGGGGAGAGCTCTGGAACGTACCGCATTGCTGCGCCGAGAAGCGTTTGTTCATGAGCACGAACACGAAGAGTGCCGTCCAGAGCAGCTTGGTCTGGTTGATGAGATTGAACACAATGGGCGGAAGGTTCTGGTACGCCTGCTGAATGAGCACGTTTTGCACCGCGTACGTGCATGCGGCCAGTCCAGACGCCTGCAGACTCTCCTTGAGCGACCACGTGCGCAGCTCCTTGCCCGCTTGGCCGCTGGCGCATAGCACCACGAACGCGATGCCAAACTTGAGCACCTCGCAGCCGATCACGAGCATGGACGAGTTGGTCGCCTTGGCTGCGAACGCCTGGAACAGGATCGGCTGCAGTCCGAATTGCAGCGCCAGCAGCGCCATGGCCACGTAGCCCACGACCACGCTCATGTCTTTGGCTCCGGGTTTGACAAGTGAGCTGCTGGGGGATCGATCGATGTACACTTGGTGCTATTTTTAGCCAATCAGCCACGGTTTCTGATACCGTCGATGTCCTGGAATAAGGTGGCACCACATCAGATTCGGAATTCAGTCAAGTAGAAGCGGTTCAGAATCAGCACGCACCACCGGTCGATCTTCCGTTTCAAGCCATTTGAAGACTCGCCCCCAAGAGAGAGAAGCGATGGTGAATGAGTCGTTGCAACACGCGTCTGTGGGCACGATCATCGCCACGGGCCTGCTCATGGGCATCATCCACGTGCTCACGGGCCCGGACCACCTCAGCGCGCTCATCGTGCTCAGCGCCGGGTCCTCTTGGCGCTCGTGTCAGCTGGGCATGCGCTGGGGTTGCGGCCATTCCACAGGGCTCATTCTCATCACGGTCATCTTCCTGGCGGTGGGGCAGAATTGGGACATAGACACCTTCGGCACCTACTGCGACTTCATGGTCGGCCTGCTCATGATCGCCTTGGGCCTGTGGAACTTCCGCCACTACTGGAAAATCCGAGCGGCCTACCGCAAGGAGCAAGAGGAGCTGGGCTATCTGGAGCCCGTGGAGATCATTCTGACGCCCAAGACCCCGGATTGCGCATTCACCAGCGAAGGCGATGCGGGTCTCAATGGAGAGCTCCACCCGCAACAGCCATCGATCGAAGAAGCCAAGGCCGACGCGGTGCGGTCCAAGTGTCTGTTCGGGTGCACGGCGCCGTCGCGTGATATCAAGAACCCGACCACGCAGAAGATCACCGCGTTCTGCTACGGCATTGCGCACGGCCTCGCAGGCACTGGCGGTGTGCTGGGCGTGCTGCCGGCCGTGATGCTGGACAACTGGGGCCGATCGGCCGCGTACATTCTGTCGTTCAGCGTGGCGTCCATCTTCATCATGGGCGTGTTCGCTGCCTGCTACGGAGAGCTCACGGGCCGCGTGAGCCGCCGCTCCAAGACGTTGCTCTACCGCGTCGGCCTGTTCTCGTCCTACGTCTCGCTCTGCGTGGGCATACTCTGGGTCGTGCTGGTCTCGTGCGGAGAGCTCGATGCAGTCTTTGGTTGATGGATACATTGCCTCATATGAATCCAGTAAGTACGTTTATGTGAAATCCATGGAAGGACACTAAGTTCGTTTTACATTCACCCATCATCATTGATGGCCACACGCAACAGCAGGAGCCATCATTGATGAGGAAAAAGGTGTCCTCAGATATTATCAGACGTGAGGTGCGCACTTAGCCTCAAGATTGCGGAAACCACCTGATCTGTCATTCAACAATACTTACCGGAGGCATCCAGCAGCCTCAGCTCCCCCTCGTTCTCTCACTCATGGCGGACTCCACGGCGGCGCTGGAGCATGCGTCCATCCCGTCGCTCATCGGCACGGGCCTGCTCATGGGCATCATCCACGTGCTCACGGGCCCGGACCACCTCAGCGCGCTCATCGTGCTCAGCGCCGGGTCCTCCTGGCGCTCGTGTCAGCTAGGCATGCGCTGGGGCTGCGGCCATTCCAGCGGGCTCATCGTGGTCACGGCCTGCTTCCTGGCGCTCAACCAGAAGCTGGACGTCGAGACCTTCGGCACCTACTGCGACTTTATGGTCGGCTTCCTCATGATCGCGCTCGGCGCCTGGAGCTTCCGCCACTACTGGCGGCTTCGTGCGCAGCAGCAGCAGCTGCAGACGGTCAACGAGCAGACTCCGCTGGTTGTGGTGGAGATCGACCAGACGACCGTGGAGAAGCAGGCGCTGGAGAGTCTCGAGCATGACGAGGAACACGACGCGGAGTTTGCGCGCGAGTCCTGCTGCTTTGGGCTGTGCAAGGCCGACATCAAGAACCCGCGCACGCAGAAGCTCACGGCGTTCGCCTACGGCACGATGCACGGGCTCGCGGGCACTGGTGGCATCCTCGGTGTGCTGCCCGCGGTGATCCTGAACGACTGGGCCAAGTCCTCGGCGTACCTGCTATCGTTCTGCCTCGCGTCCATCCTGATCATGGGCGTGTTCGCCGCGGTGTACGGCGAACTCACGGGCCGGCTCAGTCGGTTCTCGGACACGCTGCTCTACCGCGTGGGGCTCTTCTCCTCGTGCGTCTCGCTCTCCGTGGGCATTCTCTGGGTCATCCTGGTCTCCACCGGCACGCTGGACGAGGTCTTTGGCTGAGCTGGAGACAAAGACTCACTTGTTTGGCTTTAGATAAGAATCAATATGACGTTTATCCGTTGCGCTACGACTCGTGGTGGTGCTGGTGGCCAAAGACGTGCTCCAGGACGCCCAGGGCCTGGAGAATGATCCAGAGCAGTCCCACCAGGATCGACAGGCAGGACGACACGGCGGCGATTCGGAAGGTCAACAAGCTCGAACTCACGCCGGCGCGCTGCGTGAGCTCTCCGTAGAGCGCGCCGAGAACGCCCATGCACAGGATGGAGCTGAGACAAAAGCAACCGACGTAGACCAGCGAGAACGTGAGGTGGTGCATCGCCACGGCCGGCAGAATGCCCAGAACGCCGCCTGGACCGGCCAAGCCGTGCACCAGACCCACGACCACACTCATGGGCGCTGTGTTGGGCCGGCTCGGCAGCTTGTCGTCTGCCAGCAGCATGTAGGACCCGTCCTGGCACTGCACCTTGCTCCAGTTGGACGCTGGGTGCGCACGGGCGTCGTACTCGGTCTTGGCCTGGTGCAGAGCCCACGCGCCCAGAGCGATGAGGAACACGCCTGTGACGTAGTTGCAGACCACGCGGAACGCTCCGATCTCCAGCGCGTGGCCGATGGAGAGGCAGACCACAGCGATGGTGATGATGCCGAGCGCATGGCCGCAGCCCCACTGCACGCCCAGTGCGAATGCGCGCCAGGAGAGCCCGCTGGACAGCGCAGTCAGCGCACTGAGGTGGTCCGGGCCCGTGACCACATGCACGACGCCCATGGAGACGCCGATGCCCACGACCTTCCACAGCTGCGCGTGGTCCAGATCCAGCGCTCCGGCCGCATGGTCGTGGTCCATTCGGTTATTGGATACCTCAATACAGCAGAGAAAGATCCAAAGGCGCGCGACTCTTGAGCAAGAGACGCATTTCATCATTCAAAGACCTTGTTAAACTGCCCTGTGGCCTGCAGCAGGATCCAGAGCACGCCCACGAGCACGGAGAACGAGGACGCGAACATGCCCAGGCGGAACTCGATTACCAACGAGTCGCGGCTCCAGCGGCCCGTGAGCTCGCCGTAGAGCGCGGCGAAGACGCCCATGATGAAGATCGAGGCAACGCAGAACGACGCCAAGTAGGCCACGGACTTGGTCCAGTCGTCCAGAACCACGGCAGGGAGCACGCCCAGGATGCCGCCGGGCCCGGCGATGCCATGCACAATGCCCACGAGCAGAGCTGTGATCTGTGTCCCATGGAGAGAGAGAGCGGTTAGCATATTAGACCGTCGTAAAGCCACAGAAGAACGTACGCGCTGTGTGGTCGGGTTGTTCAGACTGGCGTTGGGGCAGCACACGCACTGCTTCTTGTGTGCTACTAATACGTCGTTCTCTTCGCCCTCGTGCGTGTTGCTGTCCATCTGGATCAAATGGTACGACGTCTGGGACGACGACGACGACGGTTTTGGCGAAGGGGCTCCAGCGTCCAGCCTGTCGCTGGAAGGCGTGACCACGTGACTTGCAGGATACAGAGGCACTTCGATCGCCTCCGGTGCGATCAAGGCGTCATTTGCTAGGGCTTCCTTGCGCTGGGCATCGTACTTCTCCTGCGCGTGCTTGAGCGTCCAGATGCCCAGGCCGATCATGAACACGCCCACGACGTAGTTGCAGTACGCGCCGATGTCGTCCAGGTCGACGGACTGGCCGGCTGCGAAGAAGATCAGCGCCATGATGATCAGGCCGATGGAGTGGCCGCAGCCCCAGCGGATGCCGAGTCCGAACGCCTTCCAGGACGAGTTGGACGCCATGGCGGCCAGCGCACTCAGGTGGTCCGGCCCCGTGAGCACGTGCACGATGCCCAGGAGCAGCCCCGTGCCGATGATCGTGCCGAGAGGCGCATCCGCCAGGCTACTGTGTTCGCTGGAGCTGCTCAATAGACGCGAAGACATCGCGAAGGGAGGGAGGGGAGACGCTTTGAAGCCCAGGAGCTCACCTCAACTGACGAACGGCACATGTCGCATACAAATTAGTCTGCGATCAGTTCTCTGGATTTTAATTCAGAGTTATATTGGTAGTGAGTATGGACAACCCTACCGGGGATTAATTCGAGAAGCATGCAAGACGAAAAAGTAGGTACCGGCACATCTTGGTTTTTGTATGGTTCCGGGTGATAAATGATAAATATCGCATTAATTTATAGAGTTAAACCTGTTATTGTTAAATTGTACAGTTAAAATAAGGTTATATGGTTTAAGGGGTAGTCAGAAACCATCAAGAGGGATGCTGCGAAACAAGAACGCGATGAAATGATGGTTGTGAGCGTGGATATGCAATGCTCAGATTTCGTCTGATTTAGATGTACGTTTAGCAGGATAAATTGTGTGCGCATAGATTTAGCAGTCCGTTCGTTTAGCAGGGTAAGATCTGTGTGATAGTCAAAGCGACATGTATGTGTGCAGGAAATCGGGCATATACTCTGTAGCACTTCGCAACTAGATGCTTGCAGTGGTGCCAATCTCTTGGTCGCGACCATTTGCACCAAATTCAGTGCAGCCCGCGTCGGTGAGCGTGAACAGATACATCTGAACCGGAACGAAATAATGAACATGCGATCCGACACGGCCTGAACGTGAGTATAAGTCGTGATGTTCAAGTATCGTTATGGGGGGGGGGTTAACACCACCGCTTGTAGCATATTCAAGGTCAAATGCCGAATGAATCGGAGTGGGAGGAAGTGTTAGAGTTGTCAGCCGACGTCGTGCGTCTTTCTTGCGTCTTTCTCCAGATTTTCCTTGAAGAATTGCCTTGAGAGAGAACTGTCGTGGCGACCGGTCTCATATCCAACTGAACGATGTGTGTTGATTCTAGGTTACTAGTATGCAACAACCTTCGACTTTCAGGGGAAATGCACGGAAATTTACTTGCTTCTGTTGGCAACCACAGGCGTTGTATCTGGGATGGTGTATTACGATGCGTTGTGACGATGCCCATGTTGACATTTCTCTTGTCCGGAGCCAAACGAAGGAATCACAGTGCGTAGCCTTCATGTCTGTGCACTCGCTACTACGATTGGTAGATCTCTTACTGCTCTCGTGTGTAATCTAGCTGGTCAAGTTCCTGCCACTGGTGCTGATCAGGTGAGCTCGTGAATTTATACGTCATAAATTCGGATCTGTTGGTCTGGTTTGAATAATAAGCGCGACGCCGACAAGAACGCAGTGGACCAAGGAAAAATGGTATTTCCTTTGATTGAAGCGATCCGATGGAGAAATGAACCCATTGTCCGTCTTCTGCTCGATGCTGGCATCAGTGTTAACCAGCAGATTCCGACTGGCTCACCTCCAAACCCAGACGCAGGGAGGACACCGCTGATGCTGGCTGCGCACTCAGGCCTGGAAACAAGCGTGCGCCTACTATTGAAGTACGGCGCGTCGGTCTCTCGAGTGAATCCGAACAACGAGACGGCGCTGATGCACGCGGTCGTGTCATGCAACGCTCAAGTGATGGAACTGCTGTTGAACGCTGGAGCTGCTATTAACGCCTGTTCAAGTTCAGGCAGAACAACACTGATGATAGTTGCCAGCTTCTGTGAATGCGAACCAGTCACGCGGCTTTTGCTTGAGCGTGGAGCGTCGGTCGATTTCGTGGACAAGATGAACTCCACGGCGTTGATGCATGCAATGATCAAGGTCAACGTGTATATCGTCCGATTCCTACTGGACTATGGATCGAGTGTGAATGTGCAGACCCATACGGGCGAGACTGCGTTGATGCTTTTGGTGGATAATTGTGAACAGGATGGCGAAGATTTAAATCATTCCAATGATCACGTGAGTGTGATCCGGCTATTACTGGAACGTGGTGCATCGACTGAGTTGGCTGATGAGCATGAATAGACTCCGCTGATCCCCTGCAGCTTACAAAGGCAATGACACTTGTGACGATGTAGACTGGTTTTCCTGAGAAGGAAGACTCAGGCGCCGTAGCAAGAATTAGTCCTGGGGTCAGGACTGAATATAACAGAGATGTTTGTAGCCAAACCCTCACGTTGTGTTCCCCTTAAGGTTGTTCGTTTGTATCGGTAGCAACGTATGAACATAGTAGAGCTATCAAGCATTCTAAATCCTGACTCACAAAGGAGGTCTCACACCATGCAGTCGGGAAAATGAGCAAAATATATAGGTTTGTCACCCAGCAATACAAGTGACTATTCCTGAGTATGGGGAAACTCAGGAATCGCTTGGAGAACCTTCCGCGACTCAGGAATTCGCAGATTCCTGACTCCTTCGGACTCAAACCCCAAAAGATTTCTCTGCTGAGTAGGAGATAGTATACATAGCACAATCAAAGGTTCGCCACACACGGCAATATGGAATGCGCACCGGGAAACAACGCTAGTAACCGCGGTTAGCAATGGGGGTGATATGGAGGGGCAGTCGGACGAACCGAACTTCCCGATGAGGGGTTCAGTATGGCTCAGGATTCCGAGCCTGTGCCTTACAATATTCCCAAGACCAAGGGGAAGAAGAGTAAACCGTCCGGTCTCACTCGTCTTCAAGTGGGTCCTGAGCATCGGGTTGAGTCAGCGGTCACCAAGTCCGACATCGCTGAGGGGGTGATCCCGCCTCCTAGTGATCTGGACCTCAAGGCGGTTGAGTCTATCGTGCTCTCAGCGTATCCTCCGCATCGTATCCTGGATCCTCGTTCCAGTGAGGGTGAGTACAAGTCTTCCTCCCCTCCTGAGTCGGGTGCACCTGCGCCGGACTTAGGTCAAGCTTCTGGCGGCGCTGAGCTTCCGCGTCCTGAGTCCAAGTCAGCCGAGTCCGCTCCGAGTCACACACCTCCTGACTCTGGGTCAGCTGAAAGCCCAGCTGAAGCTCCCATGGAGGTGGATCCTGATGCTACCACTGTGAGCGGTCTCGTCAGGATTTTACTGGGAGTGCGAGCCTCGTTTCTTCTTCCTTTCTCGGTTAGTGTCATTTGAATTTCTTCAATGTCTCTTCTCCAATTAGTCTTCATGTTCATTCTTGTCTTCATTCTTCTCTCCATGCACAAATACAGATATGCAGGGGTTTGAGTCTTCACACTTCCTGACTATTCAGAGTCAGGCAATTCATCGGCGGTGTGCATAGACTCAAACCGATTCCTAGCTCGCCACATCTGGTCAAACTCGTACATGAGTTTTCCACAGTTCAACCTGTCGACTGTTATCCATTCAGTATCGTCGTACCCAACCCATTTAATCAAATATTCCCGGGTCTGTTTGGACGTACGCGTCTTTTTGACCAGTTGGACATCTAGGATTTTTCCACTTCATAGATGCCAGCATCTTCGTCAGGTTCCCAACTGTCTTCGGGCAAGAGGGCAGCATCCAGGTCAAAGTCTGAGTCAAGAGGAGCGGCGAGCATCGTTGGTCGGGTCGGACTGACAGTCTTGGGTTTCAGGCGGCTGACATGTACCCAGGGGTAGAACCGATAGGGTACTTTGTCAATCTTGAGCTTGTACCGAAATTATACGTCTTTCTCGACAATCCTGAACGGGCCGTGCCACAGGTGAGCCAGTTTCTTGGTCAATCCTGGTTTTACTCGGGCTAGATATAATCATACTGACTCTCCGACTTCGAATCCTGACTTGTACTTGTCGGATAGTCGTTGCCACAGCTCCGTTTGCTTCTTTGATCGGATTCCTTGGCATCGAGCTGGAGTTGGCGAGCCCAAACGCTGGCGTACTCATGCTGACGCTGGACTTGAAGCCTCCAGAGATAAGCTTCCTATCTTTCGACGTTCCTGGGGACTTCGTAAAGCATGGCAGTCATGGTATTACGTGGATCCCAACCGCGAACCAGGAAGAATGGGGTATCTATTCGCGTGGCATCAAATGACGTGTTCAGGGCCCACATCAGTTTCTCTGCCAGGGTATCCCAATCTCCTTTTGCTGGGTCTTCGACATAGGTGCAGATACTCCGAATAACAGTCTGAACTGACCGTTCCTGCTGTCCGTTGGCTTGGGGTCGGTATGCTACACAAATTTCAGCCAATAATTCAAAACCCAGTAAGGTATATCATAATACCCAACAAGGTTTAGGAAAATACCCACGAGGTTAACTAAGATTAGCCTTAAATGAGGTGAAAAGAGAGTGATGTCGTCTGAAAAGATCACAGACGATTTTGACCGATGGATGCTATGTTGAACTTTAACATTGTCTAGTCATTTTCGTGGTTTTTGATGACGTCGATCGTAATTACCAGTATATATGGTTGGACCCCCAACTCCTTTACGGCTAGAGTCCTGGCTCCCAAGAGAAAATGACTGCATCTACCAAACACCATAACTAACTGAAACATCGCCACCTTGACCACACCATGGTCAGCAGGTTGAGCCCTGCTGGCATGCAGTGATATTTTGTCGATAAAATATGACTCACCGCAAAGACTACAGCGCACCTCTATCTACATTGCATTGGTCAGCTCTACTGCTAGTCAATTGTACATGCTGCTCGGCGCAGGCTTGTCGGTCGCAGTCATCAGTCATATTGGAGGCCCGTGAAGCTTCCCGTCTGTGATACAGAGCGCCGCAACGACGGTACCCATTGTCTAAGAGGCTGGTGGGCCAGGACTCTCCACCAACCAAGACTCTGCCCAAGCAGCCACACACTGACCCAGACACCTACTTTCTGTCGCGCTTGGCTTATATCCTGTTATCGGAACACAGGAATTTTAAGCGCGATCTCGTGGTGCCCAACTACACCAACAGTCTTAATTGCAACTTTACTGAGGATCAATGGTGGCCTCTGCATTTCCACATCCTTGTATCGTTAGTTTTGGTCCCGTGCACAGCCTCACGATACATTTTTTTCAATTTTAGAGTGAGATATATTTTGTTACGGTAGACGAGCAGAGATATCCTTGCTCAGAGAACTACTGATGTAGATCGCCGATAACAAGCAGCAGCCCTTTCGGCGTTCAGGAGCCGCTAGGCGTCTCGCCGACCTGAACTGGTGGGGCCTCAGCCTTGAGTCCTCTTTGGAGGAGCTCATGATGAGGCGTATGCGATGCGCCGCACCACATGCCGCTGGTCGATCCAGTGGCTCATGTCGTTTGTCATAAGCTGCAGCACCGAGAGCCCCTGGTGATCCGGCCTGAACGCTTGCTGTATTGAGGTTTTGGTGCCCATGGCAATGTTCCGCAGCCGTGTCCGCCAATTTGTTGTATCCACGATAGCCGTGTGTTCACGTCCTTACTGCCAGCGGCAATGCCAGTCGTGACGTCTACAGATAGGTCTTGTCCAGGGCAGCTTCTTTGGCGGTTTCCAACGTTGGTGCTGCTGTATAATAATCTTGCTGTCGCCAACTTCGTGGAGCGTGCGACATCCTTGAACGTGGGAGTAGCGTAACCCGTGCTGGAGCTCCCAGTACTCTGTGGTGTTCTTCGTGGGTTTTGCGCTTCCATAGGCCATGCTGACGATCCACTTGGTTATGTGAACTAATACCGAGCCGGCACCGCCTGGCCCAAGATTTCCTCGCGAGCCCCCGTCGAAGAACAGGACGTATTGCTTAGGTTCATTGGGATCGATGCTGACTGGGATTGGGCTGCTGCCGCCGCTGGTGCTGAGCTTACTCAATGCGGTGATGAGGCTTTGCTATGCCGCTATTGTGGTCGATAGTTCTGTCGTTTCGGTATGAAGGAATAGTACTTGCCGAAAGTACTACTCAGCGTGGGTGCCGAGCTACAGGCCCTGAGCTCCAAATTGGTGGCCGACTGGGCCCGCAACTCTACCAGGTTTGGGCGACACTTAGGAGACATTCTCACCGGGGGAGCGGCGGAACTACACTTTCTCATACCGGCTGCCTTCCACACGACAGGATACGCCCTTTGGCGCACGATGTGGGAGACAGGGACAATTGCGTTCCAAATCGCTTCTGGATGCCCTCTTGCTCCTGGACACAACCAAAGCCTCCTAAGCAGCATGCGCGCGTCAACGCGTCTCGTCTCTGTCACTACGTGGACAACGGACGGACTGATCGTGGACACGGTCGGGGCACTGTCCTACAGCTATAGCTGAGCACGCTCAATTCTGCACGACGCACTATTGCGCCTTCACCAAATATTGACTCCAGTGAGCGCCAACGACCCAAGCTAAGTGGCTCCAGTAATAGTGACTCCAGCGTGCGCCAATGACCCAAGCTAAGTGGCTGCGGCTACAAACCGGGGCCAGCTACCGACTATCCAGAACTATACGAGCACGAAGATCAACGCAGCTGCGCCAACGCATTGAATGGACGTGAATACGCCATGGGGTGAAGCGCTTGGCAAGCACGACTGCCCCAACGCACTCCCACGTCTCGACCCGACGGGAATTCACCAGCTTCTGCATCATCATCATCGCCAACTACCCCCAACTGCACTTTCGGCAGCCTGGCGCCAGAGGGCTCCGCCCCATCGACTCGTTGCTGGAGCAACATCGCAGCTGGCAGCTCACGACACCGGCACCGTGGAGCACTGTGGTGCTACGCTGCTGATCAGCACCAGGTCTGCTGAAACCGCAACCGCCCTTGAGACGCGGTAGCTACCGACCTCCCCGGGATCAAGAAGGTCCAATTCGCTCCCCACCCGGTCAGTCGTGCACGTACGGGACAACGGTATTGGACCAAGCTGGAAGCGAAGGCGTTTCCGCGCGGCAGTGTGGAGCGTCCGGTCCGTCACGGGCTCAGCAAAGGCGGAAGCGCATCCTCACGCAATTGAACGCAGGCGGAGCGACAACGACTATCTACGCCGGACTTGAAGACCTCACCTGGAATACGGCAGACATGGGCGTGGGCTTCACTGCCAGCGAACAACAACCACTGTTTCGGCTCAAGGCCGGGAAACGTTTTGGATGGAACCATGTTTAGTTAACCAGGGGAATATGCGGCCTATTGCGCCAGCCTGCCTATTCAATGTAATCTTCCGGTAAACCACAAAAAAAAGAACCATGTTTAGTCGACTTCGGCTTGCCCGCTCTCTTAGCGCAGTGCTAAATCTAAGGTATCCATCGGTCACATCTTCTGGGAATGAGACAATGTGACCTTACGGTGGCAACCGCTGACCCAGCGGTGGGCCACTGCGGGGGTCCGTTTTGCAGCAGAACCAGTGAACTCCATCATCAGTCTACAATTATCCAGTATGCCGTCCATGGCGGTGGTCGGGCTACAAGAGATGGCGGGCCCGACTCACGTCGCGGCCTCGATGCCTGGAACGGCTCAAATGCTATGAAGATTCGAATGTTCTGCAACCATCTCGGACATAACGTCATGCCATGGACGGAAATGAGACGTTACCACCGGAGATCAACGCCAAACAAGCTGCGGTCATCCGCGGGGTCACCTTTTCCCTCCCCTGGACATCGGAAGCTCCGCCCGCTCTTGGTTCATCCATGGATGACGAGTGCGGTCATTTCGCCCCCTCCCCCTA
>JAADVQ010000503.1:0-13440 GCA_023335835.1 Elongisporangium senticosum
GAGGCCGAGGCGCATCTTGCCAGAGGAGACCCGGACGCAGCGCTGCACGCACTCAACAAGGCCATCTTCCTCTGCCCGCTCAACACGGCGCTGTACGCCAAGCGCGCGCAGGTGTACTGCGACCTGTGCGACATCAAGTCGGCCATGGCCAGCTACCGCAAGCTGCTGTCAATCGACAAGAACCCGTCGCAGCGCATCAAGGACCAGTTCGCGGCGCTGCTGGACTTGCACGCGTATTCTCTGCTCACGCTGAACGAAACGCCGGCCATCACGATCGCTTATCTCACGGAGGCGCTGCAGCTCAATGCGCTCGAGGAGACCTACTGGCTCCACCGAGCGCTGGCATTCATTCAGGCCAACGCGCTCGACAAGGCGCTCAAGGACGTGGACCACTGCATCTGCCTCAACAGCGCCGACGTCGAGTACCTTGTGCTGCGCGCCAAGCTCCACTGGCGGCTACACATGCACGACAGGGCCAACAGCGACATTCTGCGCGCGAGTCAGCTCATGCCGGACCATCCGGAGGTCGTGGAGCACGAGCAGCGGCTGCTGCGCAAGTCCCAGGCCATTTTCGATCTCGCCTGCAAGGACCTGGTCACACGGCGCTACGCTGAGGCCATCGAGCAGCTGACCAAGGCGATCGACATATCGCCCGAGGAGCAGCGGTTCTACCTGCTGCGCGCCTCGGCCAAGCGAGAGCTGGGCGAGTACCACGCGGCGTTGAAGGACACCGAGAAGGCGCTGAGCTGCCACGAGCGGAAGCTCGCCCTGAGTCGCCACAGCCAGCCAGTGTACGCCAACACTCAGTACCAGCGAACGCATGCACCGGACACGTCCAAGGAGTACTGGGAGATCGCCACGCAGCGGAATCTGATCCTAAACGACATCGCGCTGCGGTTTCTGCGCGAGCGAGCGTTCCAACTGGCGCTTAACGCCGTGAACCAGACCATTCGCGGCGAGATGGAGCTCAAGGACGCCTTCCGGGACCAGATCGTGAACCCGCAGTTCTTTGTGAACCGAGGCGACGCGTATCGAGGGCTGGGCAACTTCCAGGCGGTGAGTAATAGCGAATGCGATGGCTGCTACTGTAGACTCAATCGAACCCACTCACGCGTGTCTTTAGGCGCTGGCCGATTACCATCATGCGCTGGAGCTGCTCCCAGGGAAGCAGGACGTCCAGTCCCGGATCGCACTGGTGCACTACCAGTTCGGCATCGAGCTGTTCAATCGAGCGCTCTTTGACAAGGCGCAGATCGAGTTCACACGTGCGATCGCGCAGGATAACAACGTCGCGGCGTACTACGCTCGGCGAGGCGATGCGGCCAGGTATCTCGAGCAGCACCAGCTTGCGGCCAACGACTATCGACAGGCGCTGCAGCTCAATCCTTCGGACGAAGAGATCAAGGTAATGTTAGGCGAACGCTGCTGTTGATATGTGATGGCATTGGTCTTGACGGAACGTGGATGCCGCTATAGAACAAGCTGCTGATGTACTCAGTCGAACTGCCAGTCACCTCAGGCAACAACCGCATGCTCGAGCCGTCCTCCAAGGCCGTTCTGTCCCCAAGAAGCCACGCGGATGCGGTGGACAAGGCCAAACGCGCCTACGAGCGCAAGAACAAACGCGTGCAAGAGCTGTTTCTGAGCCGTCCGGATCTGCTGCATCGTTAGCCTTCTAAATATCCTTGTAAACGAGATCGTACTGCGGGATCCGTGAGCGCTCGATGGGGCAGTCCACAATGCGTTTGCCGTGCTTTGCGCCTCGATAGATGACCTGGAAGAGGCGGGTATGTGAGCTGACAAGGCCATGGCGATAAGAGTTGCCTTACCTCCACGAGATCTATCAAGTCCTGTCGCGAGCGGAAGGCGCCGATGAACTTGGTATTGTCTGGCGTCCTGTGGCCACACACGCTTCAGCGTCAGTCACAGCAGTCGATTGAGGCTGGCTGCATGGCGCACGCACCCATAGTCGACCTTCATGTGCTGGCCGTTGACGAAGAAGACAGTGGCCGGGATCAGCGTTATGTCTAGATACTGGCTGTAGATGGGCACTGCATCCGCCTCCACGAGGAACAGCTGCGCCATCCTGGACAGCTCGCGCTCGCACTTGAGCAGCTACAGAGGACGGCAGCATAGCGTCAGCCTTTGTATCGCATCCCTCTCTCTCAGTTACGCAACTTACGACATCGTCCTGCTGCATGCAGACCAGATCGCTTGCTCTGCCGAAGCGCAGCACTAAGACCTTGTCCTTGGTGCCTCGGATGGCCTCGTCCACCTCTGACTTGGAGCCCAACTGCGTCAGCATGAGCGACGCCATTGCTATTCGATCAGACACAAGACGTCATGGAATTTAAGGTGGTAATACATTAACTAAGGGCTTCATCGTCATGGCTCCATCCGCAAGCGACGCGGCTTGGCGGCCAGCGGCACGCAGTTGTGCGTGTGTCTCTGCGTGTAGAAGCGCTCTCGCTCGATGCGGTCGGGCGTGATCTCCAGGTCCACGACCGAGACCGTGAGCGTGAACTCGGCGGCGCTCACGCCCTCCACGCCCAGATGCAGCGGGATCGACCGGTTCTGTGCGTCGCTCTTGCGCGGGAAGCCATCCAGGTATGTGTACAGACTCACGACCGCCGGCCGCGGGTGCTGCGAGATCCAAGTCGCGCGGCCGCGGCGTGGGTACTTGTGCTCGCTGGAGAGGAAGAGATTCAGCTGGCCGCCTGGGCTCGTGGCCGTGAGGTTCACGCGGATCAGGTGCTCGTGTTCGTGGCGCAGGATGCAGATGTGGTAGAAGTGCGACTCGTCCTCATGCACCGACCCATTGAGCGTCGTGTTGGCGGCCACACGGTCGCCCCACGCGAGCGACTGCTGCTCGATCGTGCCATCCGACGCGAGGTGGATCTCGTCCACGGCGCAGTCGCTGGAGTCGGCGGCTTCCTGGCCCAGCGCTTGAGACAGTAGCACCAGCATGGCCAGCACCAGAGAGCAGCGAGAGACGGCTGCTGCTGCCATGGCTGCTTCCAAATGCAGAATGACGACTACTCAGACGCCGGCCTTGGATCTATTTTAGACGGAGCAGGCAGGAACTACTGGAAGTTCGAGATCTCGGCGTGTCTCCTGAGCAGCAAGGCCGGCGGCGTCCAGCTCACATCGCCAGTGCGCAGGTTCACGTAGTAGACCTGCTGCGAGTCTGGGTCCAGCGCCTTCTTGAACGTCTGTGCCAGTCGCTGATCCAGCTCGGCTCTGGCTCGGCGGGCTCGAAAGACTGTCTGCAGCTGCACAGCTGCCTCGGTCTCAGTCCACACGCGTCGTCGCGGTCTGTTCAGCAGGAGCGACTGGAGCTTCTTCTGCCGCGTGCGTGGCGTGAAGACCTCGCTCTTGCTGTCACGAAGCAGCAAGGGCTTGGTCCAGGACGTCTCCTTGGTGCGCGTGTTGTGGTAGTAGTACTCGCCTTGGTCCGGATCGTAGATGCGCTCGTAGACGGCTCGACAGAGCGTGAGAAGCGTGCGGAAGCCGCGCTTGCGTCGGAACGCTCGCTGCACCATGGCTGCTGCCTCACCCTCTGACAATCCAAGTCGATGGCGCGCTGCCTTTAGTCGCGTGCGTGGCGTGGCCAGCATGTCGTCCTTCACCCAGCGCGGCCGCACCCAGGACACCTGCTTGGTCTGCGTGTTGTGGTAGTAGAACCGCTGGGTAGAGTCGTCCCAGATTTTCTCATATACCGACGAGATGAGCTGCTGCATGCGCTTGCGAGCCAAATGCGACCGCGCCATGCCCTGGATGCAACGCACAGCGTGGCCTTCCAGCTCCGTTTGACCCACGAATCGTTCGGCCATCGGAGTCATTTGCTTGGCTTTGACGCTGCTCCTCTCTTGGCCAAGATCGTCACTGCCGAGAGACAAGGGCTTGGTCCACTGCGTGGTCTTGGTGCGCGTGTTGTAGTAGTACGTCTCGCCGGTCGCAGGGTCCTGGAACTTGGCGTACAGGCTCTTGACCAAGCTCTTGAGCTGCTTGCGCGCCTTGCGGATCCGCCACATGCTCTGGATGCGCAACAGAGCCTCCTCGCGTGACAGCGGCGGCTTTTGAGCCAGCTCGCTCTGAATCTGGCCGATCAGACCATGCAGAGAGCTCTCAATGCGCAGGACGCTGGCCTGTGTGTGCTGGAAGTCGATGGCTCCAGCTGCAGTGGTTGGGATACCTCTGGTGCGTGAGGGAGACGATGGGGCCGCGTTGCTCTGCACGTGCGCCTGGATCTGGCCGAGTAAAAGCTGGAGCTCCTGGGCATCCTTCTGCAGGTTGTGACTACGAGCATACGCTTTGTAGGCATCAGTGGAGAGCCTTTATTGGGCAAGCGGTTTGTCCTACCTGGTTACGTGCGTCATCCACTCCTCATCCTGGTTGACGTCGTCTATCAGAATCAATGTGTGAGAATCACCTCTTAGACATGAGAACCGAAGGCTGGTTTGTACTCTGGATGGATACCCACGAGTGCGGCAGGCGGTAGGACGGATGTCGCGCTTCAAAGCACGCATCACAGAAGTAGCCCAGTTGGTGGTCGTTAAACCTGCTTCACCATAGTCGTGAGTGAGCAGAGATCTAAAAGGGGTGACCAAACAATGTGCGTACTTGACACAGCTCAGGCACTTCTTGGTCGCGCGCGCACGTATGCACTGGATCTGGAAGCTGCATTTGCGCTGCAGCGAGGGATTAAACACATTGCCCCAAGGCTTGGGTTCACAAATCCTACCGGCTGGAGCTTGGCGTCTGCTTCGCTCTTGGGCTTGTTCGGCGTACTGCCAAAGACTGCGTTGGCAAGCTGGTGCTGCGCTCGGAACTGGGCGATGACAGCGCGGCGATCTTTCTTCGCGCCCTTCTGGTTGGCCAACAGATCTGAGTGCTCCACGTAAGGATCGCCCAGGCCGCGAGGCCACTCTGGGTACGACCGCGGATCCGCTGATTGCTCCAGCGGCATGAGGCTCCGGTCTGTTTGGTCTTGATATCGTTCGGCTGGATGTCTATTCTTGGCCCCGCGCGTCATTTTCTTCCGCATGGGAAGGCTTTCCAATGACCTGTTGATTGGGAACAGCACGCATGAGAATCCTGCTCGTGGACGCTTTCGCAAGCGCAAACAAAGACATAAGTCATGGAGACCGCTACGAGCGTGTGCGCCAGCATGTCGTGGCGGTCATCAAGGAGCTGGAGAAGACCGAAGTGACGAACATTAATCTCGTGGTACGCGTGTCTGTCTGCTGTTCTCCGCCCTGCTCTCTGGTGAAGCTCAACGCTCTGTGTGTGTTGGCAGGAGAGAACGCGTCTGGAGCTGGACGACTTCGTGTTTGAGATGCATTCCGAGTTCTCGAACCCGCAGATGATCACCAAGTTCGACCTGTTGGACTTTGTGATCGTCGCGGGTGATCCGAACGGCGCCCCTCCGTGGGCTCCCAGCATGCGCAAGCTCACGCTCGTGACCAAGATGTGCATGATGACGGGCAAATGCTTCTTCGGCATCGGCATCGGCGCGCAGCTGCTGGCGTTTGTGTGCTCGACAGGAGGCGAATACCTCCGCGTGATGAACAACAGCGGCCTGGGCACGCTCATTGACGATATCCAAGCCATTCCTCCTCCATCTCAAGCTGCTACTGGTACTGCTACAAGCCGAGCGAATGACGTGCTGCTGGATACTAAGACGGGCGACTTCTTTGTGTTCGAACCTCGCGAGCGCACGTGGATCCCTCAAGGCAACACGGGGATCGTGCTTCACTCGAGCGATCTGGTCAAGAACTATGGCGCAAGACCCAACTCGGCTCGCGCAGGCACCAGGCCTGTAGTTCGAGCGCAGCTGAGCCATCCACTGGTGCTCTCGAAGCGAGGCGAGACCAAGTGCTGCTGCCGGCTCGAGTTCACGCAACACGCGTTGCTGCAGAAGCTCCCGCATCGGGAGTTCGTGGTCAACTGCAAGAGCAAGTGGGACCTGGACGAGCGGATCGCCACCACAGGAAATAACAGGTAAGGTGTACGACTAAGAGATTCAGAGGGGATGCTGATTGCTGACGTGTTGGTGTAGATACCGCGTGCTCATGGACAGTAGTCGGGGCCCCATGCTCGTGGAGTTTGGCAACAGCGTTGGTTCGCACTTCACGCTGTCCAAGGACTACCCGGAGACGTGTCAACTGCTGCGCAGCTTCGTGTTCGCCAAGTACCGAGAGCTCCAGGTGCACGCGTACATCGACCGCAGCTACATCTCGGCCATCAGCGGATCTTCTCGTGTGAAAGACCGACTGAATGTGGCGCAGACAAAGACTTTGGCCCATACAAAGCCGCGCATTGCTGTGGACGCCAAGGCTGCGGACAACAACCAGCAGAGCCACCAACAGCAGCAACCGCATCGTCTCGTTGACGGGTCTTCGGCTGTCATGACGCCCGGGAGAACGTCTCCCAAGCGGTGTCGCCCTGTATCCGCTGGCCCGTATCGATCCGCTTCCAAGGCCACGCACTCAGTGCGCATGATCAAGACGTCTCGATCGGTATATCCGTCGTCAACGTTGCACGAGCACTCTGTTCAACCGACCCTCTTTGTCCGACAGGATGCGTTTGCAGTCGATCCCCCGGCCCCAGAGCAGCCGTCCATAGCGCAGGACAGGACTGATCACGCTCTTGCCAGCAACCAGAGCATGGAGGTAAGAAGAGTTCTGGACTGGCGGTGGTGGTAGATAGAATGCTAAGTGTGTCACTTAGAACCAAGCACGAGCGCGTCCAACAACAGCGCGACGTGTTCGTGTGAGTCAGAAGAACGAGCTGGAGAAGCCTTATTGCGCCATCAATCGCTACAACAAGCTCAAGGAGGTCGAACGGCAGCAAGCGCCTGGGACGTCGTACTACTCCGTCATCAACGACGCTCCATACCAGAGCTCATCCGAGCGTGACGCGCTGGACGCTCAGGTGCGCTGTCAGCCTTGATCTCTCTCTCTGGTGGTCCGGAAGATCCCTACCTATGCATGTCACACGTAGAAAAACAAATTGAAATGGGTCGCTGGCCCATTCCGTTCCGCTATCGGCAAGGCCACAACGCGCCACGTGACGCCTGATACTGGGATCTTCACGAACGTCCCATTCGTGCAGAAGAATGCGCCGTTCTACATCATCCAGCGCCGCGTTCTGGAAGAAGCGCCGCCGCCTTCCCATCGACCGGCTACTGCGTCTGCTGGTCGAAGTGGGTCCAATGCCAAGAGCCGAGTGAAATAGACTGAACCAGTGCCATGATTTAAATTGTATGTTTCTGCATCGAGTCTGCCAATATGCAATTAGGCCTGCTCTCTATCCCTAGCTGTACTGGGCAATGGCCTGGAGCAGGTCCTTCGACTCGTTCACGTAGTTGATCGGCTCGAGCGTCACGATGCTGCCCTTCACACGCAGCTCTTCCTGCACGTTCTCGGCCTTGACGCGCAGACGCATGACGTACTCCTTAAATAGCGCTTCCTTGAACGCGGCCTCGTACAGCGCCGGGTTGGTATCGCGCAGCTCGCCGATCTCGTCGGCCGACCGGCCGTTGAGCACGACTTTGCCCTGGTCATTGAAGCACGTGGTCCACGTACTGCCCGTGTGGTCCAGGATCACGGCCGTGAGGATGTAGCGATTCTCGCAGGTCTGGTACGTGGTCTGGCACTTCTCGCAAGTAAAGTTCTGGGCCACATCAGGCACGACCTTCTTCTGGCACTTGGTGCACGCCTGGTAGAACACGCCCGTGTCGTGCTTGATGTAATTCACCGTGGCCTTGACCGTGATGTAGTCCGGCTTCTGGCCAAAGCCCAGCTGCTTGGCCTTGATGCTGCTGATCGTGGAGCGCTCCGAGAACGAGCCCAGGCTGCCGCCGCCAAAGCCACCGCCGGCTGCACTGAGCGATTTGACCTGGCTCATGTTACCGCCCGTGTTGAACCAGTTGAGCAGATGGCCAGCCTCTGGGATCGCCGGGTTAACCGAGAAGCTAGAGCTCGAGACCGTGCCGATGGACTTGCCGTTATAGTCGCTGATGCGGCAGCCCTTGATGGCCACCACGTTGTTGGCCCAGCTGGAGCAGTCCTCCTGCGCGCGTTCGTTCCACATGGTGCACTTGATTTCGGCGTTCGAGTCGTCAACCAGCGAGATGTCGCGCTTGAACAGCTGCTTGCCGGCCTTGGACATGATCTCGTTCACGGGGCCGACGTTCTTGACCACGCCGATGACGTCCACGTTGGCGTCGGCCGGCATACTCTCGATCAGCGCGATCTTCTTGAAGCTGTAGTGCATCTGCTGGATGTCGCCGTCCTCGGGCGCGGGCGAGATCTCCGAGTGTTGGTCGAACGTCACCTCGTAGTCGTTGTCCACGTTCGAGAACTTGCGGTTGGCCATCTTGATCTTGCCGCCGCTGAAGTAGAAGACGCCGCCGGGCTTGAGCAGCTCGTAGAACTTGTCCACGCCGTCGTTGAAGAACGTGGCGCGGATCTCGCCGCCCTTGGCGTCCAGCAGGTCGCAGCTGCACAGCTTGCCCTGGCCGCGCGCGTTGGTCCAGTTCTTGATGGGCGAGCGCGTGGTCACGCGGGCCTTGATGGTCCAACGCCCGCCGGCGTACGGGTTCAGGCTGTGGATGTCCGAGAGGCGGATGTTCGGGTCCTGGCGCACCACGGGCGCTCGGTTGTTGTACATGGGTTTGCTGTCCTGGACCGGCGGTGCGTAGCTGGGCGCCTGGTACGCGGGCGCCGGCTTGTTGTAGCTGGGGGCAGTGGCCTGCTGCTGATACGCTGGCACGGCAGCAGTTTGCGGCGCTGAGCTGAGGCTGGGCGGCACGGCTGTCGCCACTGGAGCGGGCGCTGCGCCGCCCTTGGCGCTCTCGATGCTCTGCGGTGCGCCGATGCGCTCAAAGGCCGGCACGATCTGCTCCACGCTGAGCACGATGAGAATGCGGCGGCCCTGCACGTCGTTGAGGATGTAGTCCTTGAGCTGCATGACGTAGTTCACCTTGATACTGTCGTCCTCCATGAGCTGCAGTAACAGGTCCATGTCAGTCGGTCACTGGTCATGGCTGTCATGAGCCACAGAAGCGCAACGTACCGGGGCCATCTGCGTGGCCAGCATACCGCTGATGTAGGCCGTACCATCCGACAGCACGACACTATCAAATTGCGGTTAGATCTCAACTAGCTTTAGAGCATCCAGAGCAGTCAACGTACCGATAGCGGTCGCCGCCGGCGCCGTTGGCGGGCTTGATCTTCTTGGTGTCGATCACCTGTGACGTAGCAGAAGCGATCGTGAGCCTGCGCAGCAGCAGAGAGACAGACGGGTGCGGCCGTGTTCGTACCTGCAGCCAGGGCTCGAAGCCCTCGGGCGCGGCCTTGTTGTAGAGCATAGAGACGGCATTGCTCGTGAGGTTGGCCATCGTGATCCAAATGACGGAGAACGCGCGATGGCGATTGGGCCAGAACCCAAAGGCGGGGACTTCCCGCCAAAACACCCCAACTGCGCCAACGCAGACCGCCAATTCAATGAATTGGCCAACTAGCGTGGTACCACAGAAAATTTCACAACTGTAAAAATGTCTAAATTTTGTGTTACAGTAAAAGTTGAGGGGGTGCAATAAATTTTAGAGATTCGTTGGGATTTTTTGAGAAGCAGACTGTAAACTTGCTCGCATTGCGACGGACTGCTCACACGAAATGCATCGTTCACATATGCTGTAGTATGAGGATATAGGTAACTTTACTTAGTAGTACAATGAGATGCAAACATTAATGAACAGCTTTCTTAGTAAAAGGGTGGTGTTAAAAAACACCAGTTGATAGAATGAAGAAGCTGGTCAACTTCTTCGATTGCTTGAAGCGCGAGCGACAACCGCTTAACCGCCGAAGCCGTAAAGGGTGCGGCCCTGGCGCTTCAAAGCGTAGACGACGTCCATGGCCGTCACGGTCTTTCGGCGCGCGTGCTCCGTGTACGTGACCGAGTCGCGGATGACGTTCTCAAGGAAAACCTTGAGCACACCACGGGTCTCCTCGTAGATCAGGCCGGAGATACGCTTGACACCACCACGACGTGCGAGACGACGGATGGCGGGCTTGGTGATGCCCTGGATGTTGTCACGAAGGACCTTGCGGTGACGCTTGGCGCCGCCCTTGCCGAGTCCCTTTCCTCCCTTGCCACGTCCAGACATGTTGACTTGAGTTGCTTTTGCTTCTTGCGAGGCTAATTGCTGAATGATTTGATGCAGCCGATGGCGTCCCTCGCTCCAAACCAACGCCAAGCCCGTCAGAAGGCGCGAACTTTGCGCGTTTTTCCACCAATAGTTGGCTTGCATAAGGTTCTAGTACAAAGGTGCCAAGCTGACACAAACAAAGCGATCTGATTGGCTCTCTTTTAGTTGGTTTGAATCACATACGTTGATTGGCCTACTTTCCCATTTAGCTAGTTTTTATTGGATATAAACTTGACAAAACGACTTTGATTGGTGGAAGACGGCGAGGGAAAGTGACACTTTGGTCCAAGAGCGCGCTCTTTTTCCATGTGGCCGGGCTTTGGGCCGGTGGGTTTTCCGTCGTCTGAACACCACATTCCTAAATTTGCTCCTCAGTCAAGAAGAACAATGGCCCGTACCAAGCAGACCGCTCGTAAGTCCACCGGTGGCAAGGCCCCGCGCAAGCAGCTCGCCACCAAGGCCGCCCGCAAGAGCGCCCCCGCCACGGGTGGCGTCAAGAAGCCCCACCGTTACCGCCCGGGTACGGTCGCCCTTCGTGAGATCCGTCGCTACCAGAAGTCGACGGAGCTTCTGATCCGCAAGCTCCCCTTCCAGCGTCTGGTGCGTGAAATCGCCCAGGACTTCAAGACCGACCTGCGTTTCCAGGGCTCGGCTGTTCTCGCTCTTCAGGAAGCTGCTGAGGCCTACCTCGTCGGCCTTTTCGAAGACACCAACCTGTGCGCCATCCACGCCAAGCGTGTCACCATCATGCCCAAGGACATTCAGCTCGCTCGTCGCATCCGTGGCGAACGTTCGTAAGTTGTCTTGCCTTTCGCCTCTGCAACAACTGAGCACATGACTTCGGTTGTGATTGCTCTTGGCTTCTGAAGTCAAAACTATACTTGGTGTTTTTTAACACCACCCATTTCAAAGAGAAGTGTGCGTCTTGGCTAATGCCAAACCGTGACTCAGACTGACTAATAACTTATAAACGCAAACAAAATTGACGTAAGATGGAGAAGCACATGTTGCTCTGAAAATGTCTGTATTGCGATCTCCATCACGTGGAAGCAAAGATGGTGTAGGTAGCTAGCTACACAGTGCCAAAACCTCGTGAAATGTCAAGACCATTTCGTGACGAATTGCATGTGTTTTGAATCGGTGTCATAGTGGTAGAAAAAGTCACTGTAGAGCAATTGAGTTGAAACTGCATGTATATTGTGCTTTACCCAATGGTGTGTTTCGCGCTACAGGCGTAATCTCTGAGAAGAATCGAACTTGACTCCACACACTGCGCAACTGCATATAAACACACAATGAGTTCCTCCATCCCACACAACCCAATCAAAAGCAATACGTACGGAAAGTCTTCATCCGCTGCAACGGCCGTCTGCAGACAGTAGTAGCAGTACACGTGCTTACACGAAGTGATGTAGGGCGTCTGCATAGATACACCACAAACGCATCAGCACCGGATCACGAGTCCACATTACACAAACGTGTGTTAACCTGCGGAGGTGAGAGGCCACAGAGAGCGCACTGTGACGCTCGGCCGCTTGTATTGGAGTCCGACAGGCTGCGCATGGCGCCGCTGGCACGCAGGCGGCTCCAGGTCATGAACGGAAGCACGAAGGTGCCGAATTCCTACAGCAAGAGCGAGTGAGATGAGGATGCTTGCTTCTCCGCTCAGCTGCAACGAGCGCACCATCAGTCCAGTCCAGAGCAACTGGCGCGTCATGTATTCAAAGTTGATGGCTCGCGGCGTGTTCGCAAGCGCGATGTTTTCCTGCGTCCATGGCAATCGTGAGCTCCAGTGCAATCGCGAACCATGAGGAAGCAGAGAGCAGTACCAGCTTCATGCCGAGGATCCGCTCTGGGAGCGAGCGATACGTCCCCTTGCGCAGGAACGCCATGAAGTTGGCAAACTGAGATAGCACTACGACAGTCTCAATGCGCTTCATGAGCGACAGCCACCGCGTACGGCGTGCCTCTGCCGCGGTCGCACTCGCGTCATCGTCGGTTGTTGCTGGGGACGTCCAGCGCGACGACGAAAGATACCGGAAGAACCGCTTCCAGGCGTACGGCAGACCCACTGAGAGCATGAAGAGCGCAGCAATGCGCTTGTTTGTCAGCAGGCGAGGAGCGTACTGCACATTCTCCAGCTGCATGCCTGGCGTTGGCTACGATTACATACACAATAGGCCCGTCAGCGTTTCTCACATTTAGCAAACCCCAGCAAAGCAGTCGTACCCTCCGCACGCCAGTGGAGAAGCAGAAGAGCAGCGCGCCCAGCAGCGCATCTATCTCTGGCTTAACACGATCCATCACACCCGGCTCGAACATGCTGAACATGTCCTTCACGGGGGTCTTGAGCAACCCGAGGATCTCGGAATCCAGGATGAGCGCGTCCCACTTGTTCACGCGCAGACCGGAGCTCGGGTCGGCCAGCGTGTCGTACGGCACCTTGAGCTTTCGAAGGCTCTGGGTGGCATCGGCCTGCTGCGCTTGATGGATGGCGCTCTGCGCTGCCTGTAGATGCGGCTGCATGCTTCACTCTCTTGCGCTTGCACTTGACTTTGACCTGCCAAAGCAAAGTTGACGTTAACCATAGTACTGTAATCACTGAAATTGTAGCCCATGGGTACGGGTACGTTTTCTAGAAGCAGTGGCAAGTTGCACGAAGGTGGTCTGTGCCAGTTTTTTGGGGTGGTGCCACGTAAGGCCGACCCACATCCACGTATCCTTTGTGTGTCATTTTCCAAAGAGACGAACGATGCGCCACAAGACCAGCAGCCGATCCTGGCGATGGATGCTCACTGCCGCCGCGCTGCTAGCGCTGCTGTCTGTCGCTGCGCTGGCCGAAGAGACTGCCAATGGCAACGAGAACAAGCCGGTCGAGCGCATTCCTGAGTTCATTGCTGCCAAGGAGTGGAAGGAGCTGCTGCCTGGCCAGGGCGTGCCACCGGTACGAAGTAGCTGCGCCTCTGGCCATTGCAAGGGATGGATGCGGCGGCTGACTTGGTGTTGTCTGTATTACAGGGCCTTCACATTCGCCTGAACTTGGAGACGGGAAAGCGTGAAGCCAAGTTGATCGATGAGAACGGCAACGACGAGACGGATGCCGTGACGCGCGACGTCTCGGTGACCAAGGACGCGAGTGTGACGGTGGCTACCGACGTCACGGGCGAGATCGAAGCCGTCGTGACGCCTGCTACTGCCTCGCAAGGGCTCGTGGCTGTTGTCGA
>JAADVQ010000504.1:0-13439 GCA_023335835.1 Elongisporangium senticosum
GCTAGCAACTGGAGCGTTCCAGCACCGTTCCCAAACGACAACTATGTAGCTAACGGCCGCCCCAATGACCGTGATAGTGCGAATGATCTCAGCAGTGGACCCCAAATTAGTGTTGGCTCTACGCGCGAGTCGCCTCCAGTCTACAATTATGCGGCTGTGTCCAAATACTTGCAGAAAGCCTCAACGGACTACGCCACGACCCACGTGATGCCTGACAACTTGCCGGATTATCTGAACAGCGTGGACTATCGTCGCGTGGATAGCTCCGTTGCGAAATACGAAACTACGGACTCTCAGTCCAACCAATACACGTGGATTGACTACGAGCAGAACCGTCAGCAAGCGATTGATTCCCTCAAGTTCTCGTCCTACGGCAAATACGATCTGAAATTGGTTGCGAACGATTACTCTTCGTCTGCGGAGTGCAATGGTTGTCTCGCTATTGTTGACAAGTTCCGTCCGAAAGCTACTACCGTGTGTCCTTCGAACTTCTCAGCCTCGACCTACGGCGGGGAGGTTATTCCTGTGGCTGCAAAAGATATTCTTGAGAAGGCCAGCAATGCGATCAAACTGTTTTACGACTTCCAGGCAAATGCTACAAATGATGGCTGCAGCCAGGGCAACCGCTGCGATGTTGAATCATTTCGCGTGAAGGACTTCTTCCAAAGCAACTACAAGAGCATGGATAGTTACAGCGATGGCCGAAAGTGTTTTGATGCGCTTACTGTGTATGAATCATTTTTAAAGAGTGAAGCTGCCAGTACGAACCCGTTGTTGGTCGCCAATGGATACTCGAGTAGCGTGAGTTTGAGTCAAGATGAAAAACCTGTATCTGGTGGTCAGTGCACGCGCTGCTGTGATCTGTCGACTAGTTTGCGCGAGAGGTGGGTCGACTACACGTGTGGCTCTAACTACGATCTCGAACGCTGCGAGGGTGATACGTCTCAATCGTGCTCGCTAAGTCAGTGCCTCAGTCTAAAACCCGATACTTTGGCCATTGCGTCTACGTGCGTCAAAGCTGCCGTGAAGGAAGAATCACAGAAAGTGGTTGATGAACTCTCTGGAGACGGCTTCCAGACGACGACCCAGATTCACCGTGCTCTTGAATGCTCCAAGTTCGGCGGCCAGGACGATGTATGCAGATTTGAGACCACGATCGATGACCTCTTTGATCGCCAAGTGAAGACGAACTTTGAGCTGGGCAAATCTGCAGATATCAACAAGTTTGTGTTCTGGCGCTACCGAGTCCGAGATGCAAAGAGCGAATGGCAGTCGTTCGAGTCAAACAAGACGACCACGTTCACGAAACCAGACACGGAAATCATAGTCGAAGCCTGGACCCAGTGCGGCATTCTCTACTCTGGCTGCTACCACGTCCTGCTCCATGTACAGAGCCCAGTGCAGGTGTGTGACCACTTCAGTAAAATGTGGTACCAGACTTCAACCAAACACAATGGCGGCTCGCAGGATTCGACGACGCTCTGTCAGTACCCGCAGAGCGACTTCGCAGAGCTGACATTCGACTTCCATGCCAAGGCGGGCATCCCTCGCGAAGACGGCAAGAGTGTGCGAACCAAGGTCACGAGTGTTGTGTGTCAACTCGCGTACGCTTCACGTTCCAACGTGACGATCGTGAATGTCCAGAAGACTGCACCAGAGATTATATCGCGGTTTGCAGTGAAGCTCGTGGATCAGCCGACGACAGCCCTGGAGACGCACTTGGCTGTGTCCTGTGACTTTGTATACGCTCGCTACGGCAGCCCTCCGTTCACTCAGACTTGTGCGAAATCCTTTGCAATCAAGGACTGTACGACAACTGAGGTCGATCCAGAGACTGAGCAATGTCTGTATGATGACTGCGCTGGAGATGAAAAGCCTGGACCGTACGAGGCCTGCGGTGGCCAGATGATCAGCGCCACACGCCAAGAGACGCTGTTCTCCACCAAAGAGCTGCAGTGTTGCCAAGCGTGCAGGGGTTTGGCCACGACGCAGTGCGAGTTCGTTCTCAATGTTCCAAACGAGTCCAACAATATCAAGCGCTGCGTACCGCAATTCCAACCCACGAGCTACGGCCACAACGACGGATACGGTGGCGGTGGCGGCGACTTTAGTCCATTCAGCGCGCTTATATCCACGGGCTCGAACCTGATTTCGGTTGGTGAGAATCACGGCAACGCCACAGCTGCGATCGGTGGCATTGCTGTCATCGCAGTTGTGGCGTTAATTGTCGTTCGACGCCGTCGCGGAGCTGCTGCGCAGACACCGCAGTCGATCTTCATGGAAGAAGCGCAGTCTCCTCTATTGCGATAAACTCATCTGGTTCTTACGGTAATACCGGTATATCGATTTTTAGTGCCCCTCGTTTCGACGGTCGCCGATAGGTTACCTGTGATAGCCAATATTGATTCGCAAATCGCTTATCGCAGGATTCCGTCGGATCCAGTCGTCTGGAGCCTGTCGCATAGACACCCCACACTCGCATTGTCCCGTCATCTGATCATGCGCTTCCTCCAGCTCACGCGCGCGGTGTCGGCCTCGCGTCGCGCCTCGGCGGCCCTGCAGCCGCACCGCAGCTCGCTGCTGCAGGCGCGCGCCGCCTTCAGCTCCGAGAGCGAGGTGCGCTCCTTCGCCGAGGGCCACTCCACGCCCGAGGGCTTCATGTCCAACCTGCGCAACATCGGTATCTCGGCCCACATTGACTCGGGCAAGACGACGCTCACGGAGCGCATCCTGTTCTACACGGGCCGCATCAACGCCATCCACGACGTGCGCGGCAAGGACGGCGTGGGCGCCAAGATGGACTCCATGGAGCTCGAGCGTGAGAAGGGCATCACGATCCAGTCCGCCGCCACGTACGCCTCGTGGAAGGACTCGAACATCAACATCATCGACACGCCCGGTCACGTCGATTTCACGATCGAGGTGGAGCGCGCGCTGCGTGTGCTGGACGGTGGCGTGCTCGTGCTCTGCGGTGTCTCGGGCGTGCAGAGCCAGTCGCTGACGGTGGACAAGCAGATGAAGCGCTACGGCGTGCCGCGCATTGCGTTCATCAACAAGCTGGATCGCATGGGCGCCAACCCGTGGAAGGTCATTCGCGACCTGCGCAAGCAACTCAAGCTCAACGCCGTGGCGCTGCAGGTGCCCATCGGCACCGAGAACGACCTCGAGGGCGTCGTGGACCTGATCACCATGAAGGCGCTGCGCAACGTGGGCGACAACGGCGAGACCATCGACATCTCGGACGACATCCCGGCGGCGACGCGTGCGCTGGCGGAGGAGAAGCGCCAGGAGCTGGTCGAGGCGCTGGCCGACGTGGACGACGAGATCGGCGAGCTGTTCCTAATGGAGGAGGAGCCGACGGAGGAACAGCTCAAGGACGCCATTCGCCGCGCCACCATCGCGCACAAGTTCGTGCCCGTGCTCATGGGCTCGGCCTTTAAGAACCGCGGCGTGCAACCGCTACTGGACGGCGTGGTATCGTACCTGCCGAGTCCGGCCGAGGTGAAGAACTTTGCGCTTGATCAGAGCCGCAACGAGGAGCAGGTGCTGGTGCCGTGCTCGCCGGACGCGCCGCTCATGGCGCTGGCCTTCAAGCTGGAAGAGGGCAAGTTCGGCCAGCTCACGTACATGCGCATCTACTCAGGCACGCTCAAGCGCGGCGGCTTCATCTACAACATGAGCGACATGAAGCGTATCAAGGTGCCGCGTCTGGTCAAGATGCACTCGAACGAGATGGAGGACGTGGAGGAAGTGTTTGCCGGCGAGGTCGTGGCCATGTTCGGCGTCGAGTGCGCCAGTATGGACACGTTCAGCGACTCGAACGTGTCCAAGTTCACCATGACGAGTCTGCACGTGCCCGAGCCGGTCATGTCCCTGGCCGTGACGCCGACCAACAAGCAGCAGGTGGCCAACTTCTCCAAGGCGCTCAACCGGTTCCAGAAGGAGGACCCGACGTTCCGCGTGCGTGTGGACGACGACTCCAAGGAGACCATCATCTCTGGTATGGGCGAGCTGCACCTGCAGATCTACGTCGAGCGCATGCGTCGCGAGTACGGCGTGGACGTGGCCACGGGCGCCCCCCAGGTCAACTACCGCGAGACCATCCGCTCGCGCGCCGAGTTCAACTACTTGCACCGCAAGCAGAGCGGTGGTTCCGGCCAGTACGCTCGCGTGGTGGGCTACATCGAGCCCATTGAGGAGAACGAGGCCGGCGAGTTCTCGAACGAGGTCGAGTTCGTGAACGACATCATCGGTAACGCCATCCCGCCCGAGTACATCGCCGCGTGTCAGAAGGGAACGTTCGAGGCCGTGCAGAAGGGCTGGCTTGTGGGCCACCCCGTGCAGCGGATGCGCGTGGTGATCAACGACGGCCAGGCCCACTCGGTGGACTCCAGCGAACTGGCCTTCAAGACCGCCATGGTGCAGGCCATCCGCCAGGCCTTCATGAAGGCTAACCCGTGCATCCTGGAACCCGTCATGGCCGTGGAGGTGGAGGTGCCCAACGAGTTCCAGGGCACGGCCATCGCCGAAGTCAACCGCCGTCGCGGTATGATCAACAGCAGCGACGCCGACGAGCTGCAGACCGTGGTGCGCTGCGACGTGCCGCTGCAGAACATGTTCGGCTTCTCGACCGACCTGCGCTCGTCCACGCAGGGCAAGGGCGAGTTCACGATGGAGTACAAGACCCACGACGTGGTCACGCGCGACGTCCAGGAAAAGCTCGTGGCCGAGCACGAGAAGGCCCTGGCCGCCAAGAACAAGTAGGCCCATGTGCGTGTGATGTATTCGAGACAGGACCTTTGGAGCTTCATCCATTTGGTCAGTAGATAGACAAGCAAGATAGAAACAAAGAACAACGAGAATCCATTGCGCTTCTGGTTGAGCATTGGGCTTCCCTTCACTGCCAGCGAACGAGTTGCGCGTCAATGAGCAGGCGCAGTTTCGGTCCGAGCTTCGGGTCTTGCATCAGGTGCTGGAGTTCCTGTGGCTGTTGCTGGCACTGGCGGATGCGATCCATCAGCACTGCATCGGAAAGCGCATCCAGAAGCGCTGGGCTCTGCACAATTCGCTGCACTTGGATTTCTTCCTCTGGCGTTCGAGCCATGGACTGCACTGCATCGCGACGCACTTGGTCCAGATCCACGATCGCTGGTGGTGCTGGCGCTGCTGGTTGCGGTGGCGCTGGCGCGTTGTTCTCCATCTCCTTCCCGAGCTGAATATCCAGGCCAACTGGTTAGCTGAAAGCAGGAGAGTAAGTGGCTACGAGAGACTCGCACCTGCTCGAAATGGCCGCCTAAAAACTCCATAAAGTCCCTGAGCATGGTTGAGACGGCTTCATCCTTCTGGTATTTCAGCATTGCGGCCTTGGGATCTCGCTGCATCTCGTCGATGGCCTGAGTGAAGCGAGGGTTTTGCAGCGCTAGCAATCAGAGAGACTTCGTCAGCCTGCGGATACTCTCGGCCGCAGAGGACTCTTCGTATCGCACCTTGAGCCAACTTGGGATTGCGAGCCAACTTGGCGAAAAACTGCTCGTTCATCCAGTCTGTTATCCAAGGAAGCAATCGTCAAGGGCTGGTTCACTAGTGAAGGGATGGGTATCTACCTTTCGGGTTGAGCTGGTTCATGTTCTTGAGCGCGTCCTGCACTTCTGGGAACACGAAAGCGGACGACTCGGCGTTGTTCGATGCGGTCGCGTCCTCCTTGGCAGCGTCACCAGACGGCTTCACTATCAGCAGATCATCGCGCTGCACAAGAAGAACGACCGTGAATCCTGAGCTCAACACGCTCCTCTATGAGTCGTCTCCATAGCTCGTTACCGTCGGAATGGCTCGTTGTGGCTTCTGCTTGGGCTTGCTCTGCGTTGTATTAAAGAATCCCTTCTTGAGTCCCTGGCCGAAGCTCTTGCTTCGACGCGTCTTGTCATGCTCCTGGCGCTTGGCGTCTCGGGCCTGCTGTGCAATGGCCATCATCTCGTCCATCAGACTCTGGCCGTCCTCCTCCTGTCTGTGCGTCTGGTTGTTGTCTCCTTCAGCAGCTTCTTCGCCCAGAAGCGGAGGCTCGTCGTCTTCCACGGCTGCGTGCATCATGGTGCTCTGCTTAACGGCCTCTCACGCAAGATATCGGATACTGAGTGGCCTCGGAAGGTCGCGGATCCTTCCCTTTTCCAGCGTTTGAGGCCAAAGATATCGCGAATGCACCGGTTCGCGCATGTTCGATCCAAAGCGGCACTGCCCTCAAAGCCTCGGCCGGTGCCCGTGCACAGCGCGTGCATCGCCTGCGGGAGTCGCAATGTCGTGCAATATGAACCATCATCAACCAGAGCACTGCGTCGATCAAGGGCGGCTTCTCTGATCCAGTGCCGCAGCTGCGGCTTGCTGAGTCCGGATTTCAACCGACGCAAGCCGGAGCAAGGCGTGCAAGAGGACTACGTCCCCCTCGAGAAGATGCGGGCCCAGAGTAAGCGAGCACACTTTGCCTCTGACGATCGCTATTGCTTGCAATGTCCTGACCACTTGTATTTGTACTTGCCGCAGTCATGGCAGACGAAGTGCTAAACGCATTCACGCACCAGAACACACGACAGGCGCTGGATCAAGCCTTGACGATAGGTAAGCAGCCTATCCACGCCTTCGAAGGCATGCCATTCTCACTCGATCGTGCAATCCGTCGTAATATTGCGCAGCCCAGAGAGACGTTGCGCTGATCTTGCATGTAAGGCTTGACAGTGGAAGCCATTGAGACAGGACTCTAATACTTGGCCATTGAGAATGTAGTCCTACTTCCCGCTCGTGATCGACATCTTCGCGCATGTTGTGGCCAAATACGGCTTCTCGGAGGGTCTGGAGGGCGTCATGGAGAGCATTCGCGTGCTGCAAACCCACGCCAAGAGCGACGAGAATATCGTGAAGCAGCTCATAGCGCTTCGCAAGGTCTTTACGCCGACTGGGGACTGGGTGCGCGAGGATGCCGAGGCCGAGCAAGAAGACCAAAAGAGGCGAGAAGCCGAATTCGCGGCGCAACGGGAGCAGCGAGAGGAAGCTAAACGCGCAGAGCAGCTCGCAATCGAGAACGCACGCCAAGCCAAGATCCGAGCCAAGAAGATCGCGTTGGGACTCGATCCTTCGGTGCTGCGGCTGCCGATCCTGATCGAACAACCGCCACCGGTCATCGCGCTGCACGAATTCGCACGAGATATCCGTCTGCAGGTCTACGGCGACTACATCCAGAGCTACCAGTGGTTCTTCAACGGCCAGGCCATCACCACTGAAGAGCTCGTGCGTGGCATTCGCCGCAGCATGCTGATTATTTCATCACTGACCAAGCGAGTCGCAGGTGAGTATTACTGCATCTGCACGAACGAAGACGGGCGAACGACTTCTCGGACCTGTCAGGTCATGATCGCTCGACTGGGGGTCTCTCACGGTCTGAGCAAGAAGCTGCGGTCGTATCCGTCCTCGCCGCTGTTCATCTGTAGCTCCCACGCGATCACGTACTGCGTGGGCCACTCCGTGGTGGTCATCGACACCAATACATTGGCGAATGTGAAAATCATTCCGCCGATTCCCGGAGCAAAGCAGTCGATAGGTTACGACGCCCAGCGTAAGATGCTTGTGGCAGTCAGCGCCCCATCCAAATTAGAAGCAGCAGAGCTATCGCTGTACTCCATTGACACTTCGGCGATGGATCCAAACGCTCTCCAGTCACCGTCATCCTCTTCTCACAAGCCGATTCCGCCGCCTCCAGGCAGGAAAGGCTCCAGCAAGCGAGTGTTTCGAGCAGCAGACACAGCTCCACCTGGATCAGTCGCTGCCAAAGCAGAGTTGCTGTCCAGCCACACGATTGGAGGCAGTAGGATGAAAGCTGTCCGTGCGGTGCAGTTCTTCGCACACGGTCAGCTGATCGCAATCAGCGATCTAGACCACAAGCTGGTGGTCTGGTCGCTTTCGACATCATCTTCCGGCTTCTCCACAAAAGAAATCTTCACTCATGTCCAAAGTGACGACCGCATCTGTCACGTGGGGAGTACGCCCGACCATGGGCTTCTGGCGCTCTCCTGCCGCAACCAAAAGTCGGTGCAGCTCGTCAGCTTCAGGAAGGATGATAAACATCTCTCCATCGGACCTCAAAGCAATCAACTGCAGTTCAATCTGCCGGTTCATCGCACTGCGTTTGATCACGAGGGGTTCTTTCTTGCCGCAGCGGAGGCTGGAACCATGAAGTCGTGGATCTCGATCGTCAATTTGAACACGATGCGAGCCAGCAGTGTCCGGTTTGAAGCCCACATCGGCAAGATATCGAGCATGCAATGGACCAAAACGTCGTCGCTTCTAGTGACCAGTGGGTTCGACGGCTATGTCAAGGTCTGGGCAGTTGACGCCTCCGCGCCATCGTGCCTCGTTTCAGTGAACGTGGACCTCCGTGGGATCCATTCTGCGACTCTGCTGCACGGAAAAGGGCTGTTGCTTGCTGTCGGATACACGGATTCGCGTCTGCAGACACGGGAAATCGCGCATTTCAACGACTTTGAACTCTCGCGGCGCGTGCAAATGGACGCGCACGCCACGCGCATCCAGAAGATCTGGAAGGGACACCAGACGCGCGAGTTGATTGCCAAGTTCATCAGGCAGCCCAAATGAATCATCTCATGAAGCTAATTTGGTAGTGGTGATAAAAATATGATGCCGCTTGCTGGAGTCACGAGCATTTTCCATCCTCCAGTGAGCAAGCATGGCGACTGGTATGTCCACTTCGATGGCTTTCCTGTCTGCCATGACACCGAAAGGAGGATCCCGAGCCAAGGCGGAGAAAAGTTATGAAGAGACCCTGGAGGAAGAGAACCAGCGCACGCAGAGCATGATGTACGCCGCTCGGATGAAGTACCTGGACGATGGCAACCAGATCAAGCCGGACCCGCTGTTCATGACGCGCAAGCAGGCGCAGAAGGACGCCCAGAACTATGACCTCCTAGCCACGTCCCTGAAGAAGCTGGACGTGGGCGGGGCCCAGGCCAGGAAGGCAAATGTGGCCAACATGGCCGCAACAAGCGCCACACTGGTGTCGAAAAAGTCCCGAGCCTTCATGGACATCCGCAACCAAAAGTGGCAGCACAAATTTCAGGCCGGCTGCCACTTTTGGCAATGCATCGAGACTGGCGAGTGTCGAGTCGAGCCACCGGCCAACGCGCAGTTGGTTGATCAGTGCACGCCCGTCAAAGACGCGACGACGGATGGCCATTGTGAGGACGAGGACGATCCTCCGTTCCCAACTAGCTTTGATTTTCTTAACAACGCATAGCAGTGGCTGCTTCATTCATTGGTAGGCTCTTGCTGCTGTTGTGTTTCCTGTAAGGCAACTAGTACACTTTGGTGACCTCCGAAGGCGCTTCCTGCTCTTCTTTCGCATCCAGAGACTCGTCTGAGTAAGCGGAGGCAACGATCTCCTCGAGTTTGGCCGCTTCGTCCTTTGACATCTGTCCCATTAACAGCACCAACGCAGTCGCATGTCAGCGCCAATTGCCTAGAACAAGCAATCGAATCCTCAGGTCGTGTGCACCTTGTATGGGTTGAAGTCTTCATTTGGGAACCGTCGGTTCTCGACATCGTCTCGGTAATTCTCCAGGCCGAGTCGGATGCTGTCGCTCACGTTGGCGTACCGCTTGCAGAACTTGGGCACGAACTGCTCGTGATGCGGGTGCTGCATCATGCCCAGCAGGTCATGGAACACGAGCACTTGGCCATCGGTCTCTGGGCCAGCGCCAATGCCAATCGTAGGGATACGTAGCAGCTCGGTGATATGCTTGGCCACAGGCGTTGGCACGCACTCGATCAGTACCGCAAAGGCGCCAGCCTCTTGCACGGCAAGCGCGTCTTCAATGATCATCTTGGCCTGCGCAGCTATACATCACAGCACGTAGTATACTCTGAGCTATTGCATTGGGGGCTCAACCACTGAAGTGGAACGATGCAGCTGCACTGTACCCGTCCGTCCTTGGGCACGAAAGCCTCCGAGCACACTGATATGCTGAGGCAGCAGACCCACATGGCCCATGACTGCGATGCCGCCGTCCACAAGCGTCCGGACTACGCGATTCAGAGTCAGCCATTCAGCAGAAACAACAACAATAGTAAAGCGTCTATGGGCTTACTGGTATCTGCGCGTTTGCGTCCGCCTTCGATCTTGACGCAGTCGGCCCCACCTTCCTTGAGAATACGCTGCGCATTGCGGAGCACCTCGTACGGATCGCCCTCGCACGTGCCGAACGGCATATCGGCCATGATCAGCGGACGCTGGGCGCCACTACAGTCAGAGAGACACAGCATCAGGCTCTGGGGTCATGACTGTACCCTGGGAACACGACTTGCTACCGCTTGACTGCCTGCGTGTGGTGAATGATGTCGTCCAGAGTGACAGGGATCGTGGTATCCATTCCCAGCTCGACCATGCCGAGCGAATCGCCCACGAGCAGGATGTCGAAGCCAGCGAGATCGACATGCACAGCCGACGGGTAGTCGTAGGCCGTGACCATCGTGATGGGCTTCTTCTTGCGCTTGAGAATGCCGATATCCAGCGTCGTGACCTTGCGGCGCTCCAGCAGCTTGAGCGTGCGCGCTGCCTGCAGCGCATTGAAGCCGCTGCCGTCGTCAACGCTGTGGTTCTTGGTCGAGAGCGAGCGCAGGCCCAGGCCACAGGCACCGCTAGCATTAACATTGGTTGCGGCGGCCTGGAGATGCGTCCCAGTGATGCGCTTGGCCTGCGAGGCCGCAGAAGAGCGTGCGCAGACGGAGGAGAGCAAGCGCATGTTGCTCAATGCCTCAAGTTGACGTTAACAATTGGCCGCACGAATTTGAGACCTCAATCCATTGGGTTTGATGACTTGCGGTACTTCTGGCAGCTCAATTATAGCGTGCACCACACTATTTACAAGCTTAGTAATTTGTGCCTCACTCGTTCTTGCTGAAAGTGGACGCAATGATCCCATCGAGCTTTGCAGCTTCGTCCTTGGACATCTACACGCAAAGGATCGTAGTCATCAGCACCATTGTCTCTAGCAAACGTATCCACTTGAGACGAATACTATCGCTCACATTTGCGTACCGCTTGCAGAACTTGGGCACGTGCTGTTCGTGATGCGGATGCTGCATCATGCCCAGCAGATCATGGAACACGAGCACTTTGCCATCGGTCTCTGGGCCAGCACCAATGCCAATCGTTGGGATTTTCAAAAGTCCTGTGATGTGTTTGGTCACAAGCGTCGGCACGCACTCCAGCCACCGCGAAGGCACCAGCTTCTTGCACGGCCAGCGCGTCTTCAACGACCATCTTGGCTTGTGTTGCTACATTCCAGAGCACAAGCAATTGATACAGATGCAATACACAATGCAGTGCGCAAAGGAATCAACCTACCAGTTTGTCCAAAGCCACCTGACAGATGTCCAATATGGGCGACAACCGCGATACACTGTCAACAAGCGTTCTGACTACAGATTGCGAGGCATTTGGTAGTGTGAGTTGTTGAATAATTGCATTTAGGTTCATCACGTACTCGTATCCACACGCTTGCGACCGGCTTTGACTCGGACGCAATCCGCTCCACCTTCATTCAGCAGACGCTGGGCATTGAGAACTGCCTCGTACGAGCCAAACGGCATATCGGTCACAATCAACGGACACTTTGCTCCGCTGCTCAAGAATATCGATGGGTTAGAGCCGTCAACCAGGGCGTGGAACTGATTCGCCATTTTTCCGTCTGACGGCTCTCGTGTGGTGAATCATATCGTCTAAAGTCACAGACAGCGCCGAATCCATTCTCTACACAGAAGCATCACCCGTCAGCTTGAATGTATCGCTCTCTGGCCGTAGTAGCGTACCTATTCAAGCACGCCTAACACATCGTCCACAAGAAGAATATCGAACCCCGCCAGATCCACATGCACAGCCGACGGATAGTTGTAAGCAGTGACCATTGTGATGGGTTTCTTGCTGTCCTTGAACATACAGATGTCCAGCGTCGTGACCTTGCGGCGGTTCATCAACTCACGTGCGCGCGCAGCCTGCTGCAGCTTGAGCTCAGTGGCGTCAGCTGCGCGAATCTCTTCTTCATATTGTATGATCTCTGTGACTATAGTACTGCTATCGGCAGCAGACGAGAACGAAGCCTCTGTTTTCAAATCAGTCATTGCTTGTATTAAAGCGGACTCGTCATTATCCACCGATGTGCACTCAGACACCAAGTCAGAGCTTTCAACTGAAGCCAAGTGTGCTCTGGCGTTGCCAGTGTCTCAGACCAATCAGCAGACTTTGCGGCGACAGAATCATGAGAAGAATTTGGGTTGAGCGTATGACAGGCACAACATCTTGGCGCGTCCTGATTCGAGTTTGTGACCGCATAGACAGCACACCGCCAGTATCCTGCCGCTGGCTGGAACGTGGCCCATTCTGCAGCCATCTCTGCTGAGAATTTCTTCGTGGACATTGAGTCTAATTGCCGTATGGCGTCGGATTCGATGATGCGCTCGTCTCCATCTTCGTCAGATTAATTTACACCGAGCGTCCAATCCAAATACCAATTGATAAAATTGTCTTCGTGAATATGTCCATCGTTGGCTAAACGCTCGAGTGCAGTTGCATGCTCTGTTTGGCTGTATGGGACGCCAAGCATGTTGAACTGATGGCCACACGAATCAAGCGTCAGATGGTACCATTCTTTTGTGGTACAGACAGAAGTACAGTATTTCTGGCTGAACGGAGGTCATCGTTGAGTCTACTAAAAAGGTTTTTTTACGACCTGGTCTTTTTTACGTTTTGACTTGGTTTCACTTTTACAGATGATGCACCTTCGCCGTTAAGTACGGTAGTGATCTCGTGCGAGCTCTTGCGAAAATCACGAAGGTACTTGTGTTAACGGACATTTAACATGCGCACCTACAAGCAGTATAGAGAAACTAAGATTAAAGTTGTATTCTATGATGTTCGTAATACGTTGGGTTTTTGTAATCAGGTAAAGATGAGTAGGTTGAAGAAGGCCCCAACAAGAAGGCCCAAACGAGAAGAAGGCTCCAACGAGAAGAAGGAATGTGTCCCGGGACATCGGCCGATGGCGAAGCCTGTAGAACGCGGAGCAAGAGGTGGTGTTGGCACCATATCCACCAGAGTCGTCTCTCCGTCACATGTGCAGCGCTGCGAAGTGACGGCAACCAGTGCACTCGAGAGGTAGTTAGCAACAGCTTCTGTGGCGTGGCGTCGCACTCGCATGCATCTCCATGCAGTGGATTTGTGTCGTTTGATAAGCGATGCAAAGGAGCGGCCACCGAGAGTGGCTATTGCACGACGCATCAGTACCAAGGAGAGGGCCGCATGTGCAAAGGAAAAAAGAAAGACGGCGTGCAATGCATTGCAGAAGCAACTGACACCGGCTATTGCTGCCGATTGCATAATCCCA
>JAADVQ010000505.1:0-13429 GCA_023335835.1 Elongisporangium senticosum
AGCACTTCTTCTGCAGCTCGTCGTACGGATGGCCCACAAGCTTCTGGATCTGCGTGCGCAGCGCGCGGAACTCGGAGTAGCGGTACTCGATCTGGTAGTCCGGCTTGCGGTCCAGCTCGTCGTGCTCGCTCACGCGTGTGACCTGGCGCAGTCGCATGCCGCTGCTGGTGCTCGTGCGATCCGGAGATGAGCGCGACCCTCCACCGCCAGTGCTGCTGTCGTCACGTGTCTCAAACGTGACGCTGTGCACCGGCAGCCCACGCATCGGGGTCTGCAGGTACACGTCCAGCACGTACACGGTCTTGCCGTCCTCCACGCGGTCGTAACAGGACGAGACGGCCACGCGAGTGATCTGGTTGAGCGAGAAGGCATACTTGGTGGTGGTGGACAGCCGGTCCAGGCCGACCCCGCCGCCGCCGGCCAGCAGCTCTGCGTCCGACTCGGCCATGGTGATTCTGGTCAGGTGGCCCATCTTCTCTTCTCTCGCGACACAGCAGGAAGCTACAGTGTCGCGCGCAATTCGTGTGTACATGAGGTTTTTTCCATGTTTTGGTCAAGCGATGCACAATAAAACCTCGTTTCGAAGCAACATTTGGAGGCTGACTGACTGGCTGTTCAAGTTATGGAACACGGTCAGATATGAACTTTAGAGAGGGGCGACGGTAGTGACCTGTTAGAAGTGAATCCATTGAGTGAGAATGGAGGAGGTCGGATCCATGCGAATCACCCGACGTGCCTGCCTCTGCTTACTCTCTTCCACCACCGGCCGGCCTGTCAGTTGCTAAATCAGATCCATCAACCTTCAGATTCTTCAATCCAAACTGCCCCGAACGCGAGCGACCGAGTCCAGCAAACACACAGGCGCTGGACCCACGGAATGCGCAATCTTGAATCTCCCATTCCCCATTGGCAGCAGCATGTGTGTGGCCAGCGAAGCCCATGGCGTTCGTCGCTCTTCGCTGGCGATCTTCTTCTGCCCTTGAGATCTCAGATGGTGGTTATTAATCTGTCGTGCACGGTACGCACCTCCATCCCACACCACATGCTGCCGATGGATCCAGTTCCTAACGCGCCTTGAGCTGCGCATTCCTGCGTATCTATGCGCATGGGGACACAAACACGGAACGGGCGGCTCTCTGCGTCGGCGGCGACGTCTGCGCAGCCGCAGCTGTCAGTGCCCCGCATGACCTGGCGCGAGCGCATCATGCAGTACATCGACGCGACCGAGCGCAGCCCGCGGTCCCCATCTCCGACCATCCTCACGACCACCTCCGCGCCCTCCGCGGCATCAGCCAGCGACACGTCCCGACAGCGTGCAGTAGCCAGCAACGCTGCTGCCAATGCGGACAACGACTATGGCTCCACGCTGCCCACGTTCGAGACCGAGGGCGGCAAGAAGATAAAGCCCATCAGCGTGGTGTACCGCCGCAACCTGGCGTGGATGATCATGGCCGCCTTTGGCCTGGTCACCATGCTGGCCATGTACCGCCGCACGCTGGCACATCAGTACCACCAGCACCAGCGCTTCGAGGGCGCTGCGCCCACCATGACCAGCTATGTGGACCCAGCGCCGACCACGCCTCGCCAGGTGAGCCCATTGCATTGCCTCCCCAATGAGGTAGAACGCCCAGAGCTCATGAGTAGCTGCCTTGTAGATTGAGCTGCAGGCGCTGGCGAACCAACTGGAGCCGCTCAAGGAGCCCGAAGAGCGGCGATCGGCCAACGGCGAGCTCAACACGACGCTGCGCGTGACCGCCAAGCACTTCACCAACGGGCCCATCTCGTTCTGGACGCGCAGCTACGAGGACAGCATCCCGGGCCCCACGCTGCGCATCCAGCCGGGCGACACGCTCAACATCCAGCTCGTGAACGAGCTGACGGCCGACGAGCCCGGTCCGTGGACGCTCAACACGCTGCACAACCCCAACACGACCAATCTGCACGTCCACGGCATGCACGTGGACCCCACGGGCATCGCCGACAACGTCATGCGCGTCGTGGGTCCTGGCGAGACGGCGCTCACGCAGGTGCACGTGCCCAAGGATCACCCGCGCGGCGTGTTCCACTACCACCCGCACTACCACGGCTCGGTGTTTGTGCAGATGGGCGGCGGCATGGTCGGCGCCATCGTCGTCGAGGACGACCCGGAGACGCTGCCGGCTGAGTACGAGGCCATGCAGCAGCATGTGCTTGTGCTGCAGGACTTCCGCTTCCTGGGCGGTCTGGCGTCGTCACTCTCGGACGCCGCGCGCGCTGCCCGCAGCAAGATCGACATGAAGCTCACGTACACCAAGAGCGGCGTGGAGACCGACACGGCCGTGCGCAAGCTGTTCCCGCGCGTGCAGCGCAAGCACCCGACGCTGGATCTGCCGCTCGAGGCCAAGCTGGACGCTGCGACCATGAACGATGCCGAGCACCCGAACCGGACCCCGCCGGTCTCGGAATACCACACGGTGAACGGCCAGTACATGCCCAAGATCGAGATCCGGCCGTACGAGAACCGGTTGCTCCGGCTGCTGAATGCCGGCGGCACCAGCGTGCTGGAGCTGTCGGTGCCCGGCTGCTCGCTGCGTCTGATCGCCAGCGACGGCATCTACATGAAGGCCCCGCGCCCCATTCGCTCGCTGCTGCTCTCGCCTGGCTCACGCTCGGACGTAGTCATCAACTGCGAGCCCAATTCGGCCACGTCACCGCATCTGGAGTTCCTGCGACCGCTGCAAGCTGTGCAGGACCCAGCCACCGGTGCGTTCGTCGGCCGTGGTGCTGACGTGTTCGAGGGTGTGCTGGCGTTCTTCCACGTCACCGGCTCGCCGCTGCCCATGCCGCTGGTTACCAGCACGCCTCCACAGCCAGCGCTCTACGGCGGCGATGATCTGCTGACGCTGTCGGCCGAGGACAAGGCCGCCATGGATCCGGAGCCGTTCGAGTTCGTCTTCTCCATGGGCGGGGCCACTACCAAGGACGGCTTCTCGTACAAGAACTACTTCATCAACCACAAGCTGTTCGATGGCAAGAGTCTGCACTCCATGAAGCTCGGCGTCGTGCAGGAATGGGTCATCGTGAACGACCGCGACGAGTTCGGTAAGAAGACGAGCAAGAACCACCCGTTCCACATGCACACCAACTCGTTCCAGATCGTGGCCATGAGCCACGGCGCCGGCATCGACTACGAGGTCGGAGACTGGCGCGACGTGATCGAAGTGCCCACGCCCGGCAACGTCACGATCCGGTTCCGCCCGGTGGATTACAGAGCCACGATCTTCGCGCATTGCCACATCCTGGGCCATTCGGACGCCGGCATGGTGTCTGTGGTTGATATTGTCTAGTAGCTGCGTCCGTCCCCCGATTTTTCAAATAATGAATTCCATTTTGCCATTAATTCGCTTTACGTAGCGATCTTGACAGCGCAGTGCTGATGAATCTGGCTCACTGGTGACCTCGGAAGCGCCTCTGCTGCTATGTCGCCGCTGCGCCTCTTCTGCTGTTGTTGCTGTGAATTCTTGTGAGGCCGCAGACTTGCAGTTGCCACCGTGACGGCCGGCAGGTCCTTCACCTCCAGGACGCACTGCACACAGAAAGAGAACGTCTTGGTCACGACATCGCTGGCTCCGTCGATCGTGACCTTCTTGTCCACACTGCAGCGCTTGCATACGGTCTAGAGCGCCGACACGACAGAGGTCGTCAGTTCCAGCGCAACGCATACAGAGAGGCTGCGCTATGCAGGACTCACCTGTCGGCAGATCTGGCAGGACACACTCGCGTGTGTGATCTTCTCAATAACATTAAAGCGCTTGGCGCAGAGCTGGCAGTCTTTCAGCGACGCCGGCGTGAGCTTGCGGGCGTACGGCTGGCGCATCACCCACAGCGCCTTCTTGCTGAACGCACAGTCCGCGATCCCGGCCACGGAGGCCACGTCTGATGCGTATCTGGAGGCGACATGGCTGCTGCTGACCGTCCCGTGAGGCTCGCCCAGGCCACGTCCGTAGATCTCGATGTTGGCCGAGTCGTATTGCGTGGCGATGATGCACGTGGATATCTCGCCTCGAATTATTCCGGACTTCGAGAGATCTGGAGCGTGCGGCAACTCAATCGAATGACGCAGCTGGTAGCTCACTCGCTTGCCGTGAGCGTCAAACGTGAGACCCGTGGCTTCCAGGTACACAAAGTCACGGCGCTTGAGGAACGGACCAAGGTCCCGCATCATCCATTTGATGCCCAGATACCGGAACGGGTCGCTCTCCGTCGGCGCGTGGATCGTGGCAAGCACCCGCACGTCTTCGAAGTCATCGTCCACGTGCAGATGACGTAGTCGAGTCATGGATTCCGTCGCAGCCAGCGATCCGAGTGCAAAGTCTTCAATGCACCCGCTCTGGATGCCTGTGAGGAGGATCGAGATCGCGTCGGACGATGCGCAAGCTTCGTCCAAATCGTTGTCCTGGGTGCAGACGAACTCTGGTTCTCGCGTCCATTGGTAGGACGGCGAGTCGCAAGAATCCTCCAGCACAACAGCCATGCTCGAGTGCAATCGCGTTCGGGGAGGCGATGGCTGCTGCCGTCTGTACGCATTCACCTCTTCATTCGTGTGCACGAGCTTCCACTCACGACGCGAGATCTTGCGGTTCTGGGCTCGGAAGGAGTCGCACTGGTGCAACACGTCAACGATGCGCTGGTCCGCAAGCTCGATGATTGCGCGCAGCGTCTCGGGCGTGAGCTCAATAGGCGGGAAGGCGTATAGCTTCATGACGGTGAGAGGTAAATCACGAATGACCAGCCAACCACTTGATTCAGCTGAAACGCGGCGACGTCCATCGCTCTGGGATCGGACACTTAGAACGCAATCACGAGGATGGGATCTCAAGGGATGGGGATCGGAACCCTTTGGTCGTTTGGCTATGTACAGCAGGAGAAAGCCTCTCGGAAGCCTTGCAATTCAAAATCGCTCGTGTATGTGGATGGCTCTGTGGCGGGAGAGAGACCCACGCGGAAGGTGATCACGTGATGCCGTTGAATTCAGTATTCTCGCCAGTGCCTGTGACGAACTGCATGTATCCGCCTCCAGAGACTTCAATGTCGCAGCTGAGAGATATCTCTAGTGTGCAGCAGACCGGAAATTGACGAATGTCTCATGTGCACATTGCGATTCGGGCCTGCGCAATTCACCAGCTGAATGGTCTCGTATTGTAGTGAACGATCCCAAATCGCTGCAGCTGTATCCACTATCGAAGAGCAGCTGCCACAGAACAACTGGGTCCTGGAGCTGCAGCAATTGCCATCCTTTTCACAGTGAAAAAGCTGCTCGCTTGTACCTTGCGGATGCTTCACGCGGCGCACGCGGCACAGCATTCCTCAATAAACCGGCTCGACCAAACCCACAACAGAACCCGGGTCATTGTTGGCGACTTGGTGGCCATTGGCTAATGACTCGAGTCTATCTGCTTGGGCGTCTTGTCGCGCAATAGCTCAAGTGCAAAATTCAGCACGCTTGACGGAATCCCAGCCTCTCTCCCTGCATGAATGGCAGCGCTGTCCGGCGCGATACCATCACAGAGAGCGTAGTGGAATGCCACGACGCGAGAGTCGCATAATTCATCAGACGAAAGAGACTCGAACGTAAGCTGTTTGGCTGTACAAGAGTGCTTCAGTTGCATAGCAAGGTGCTTGATCACAGATGTCATATGACTCGCGAAGAGTACAAGACAACCCGTTTGCTCCACCAAAAAGCTGAAGAATCCGGTTGTCACGGCTTCTGCTTCCGGGACGTCCATTCCAAAGCCGCTTTCATCCACAAGCACCAAAGAATTCCTTGAGGCACACTGAGCGATGTTGCCGATAGCTTTCATCTCGTCATGGAGACTCAAACTCCCAGCGATTGTAGACGAGCGAAGAGCAGATCCACTGGTTCGCACTGGGCGACGACACATTCGCGTGTAAATAGCGTCAAAAATCGACAAATGCACGTATGAGGCAGGCACGAACGACCCAATCTGAGCCATGAGGACAATAAGAGCGCACATCCGAAGAAGGCTACTTTTCCCACTCATATTTGACCCGGAGATTGCCAAAAGTGCACCGCAAGCTCCATTTTGGTCGGTTTTTCCACTGCTCATAGAGACACTGTTACTCATGTAGGAAGCATTGTCTAGTAGTGTTTCAATAATTGGATGTCGGCCATCCACGATTTCAAGCACTCGTCTCACTTGCTGGTTTGTGTCTCCGGCTTGATCTGGCATGATAATTGACGGCCGAGTATAGTTGGGGCGAACTTGAGCAACAGTAGCTAGTGAGCACAGCGCATCGAGAGTGGCCAGACAATCAAGACATCGCGTGCCAGTAATGTAAATCTTGCCGTCCACGAATCCGAGATATTGAATCCAGGCTGACTGGATCAATCGCGCCTTTCGCTCTTCCAGGAATTCCTGACGCATGATTAACGGAACGATTTCTCTCGGGTGGAAGCGCACCAGTTTCTTCGTGGAATTGACAACCAGCCATCCTGGTGGAACTTGTGAGAGAAGCTCTCGTTTGACAGAGATCAAATAGTTGATCGATGTACCGGCGTTCTGCCGAAATGAACAATATTGTAGGTCCGGGGCTTGGAAATGCTGCCGGTACACTTCAAGAGCGGCGTCGAACTCTCGACTGAGTTCCTCCAGATCACTCAGTATAACTTTGTATTGGGAATCCATGCTGGGTTTCGCCTTGATTCGATACACAATGGCCTGCTCAGTATCATTCGCTTTCGCACTTTCAGCATTGATCTCTTTCAAACACGCTGCGAGTTCAGATGACATGCTTTGGTAGGACTGTACTAGCGATTCTAGCAGTTTCGGCCTTCGTGTTTCCCCAATTGCGCACGAGGCGCTGCAGTCCACGAGGGCCTTTGCCAGGTCTTGCATACTCGCTTCTAGATGCTGGAACTTGTTCAACGCAGAGACGACTTCACGAGGTGTAGCCTTTCGGATGTGGATGCGCTGAACTGAGCGCCACAAAGACTTGCAATGCGGGAAAATGGTTTCTACCAGTTCTTCATAGACCACTCGATACGACGAAGACCACGACATCGCGCAAGTTGAGCCGAATGCGAGGCACTGAACCGAATCCTGACGCTCGACAATCGCATCATGTGCAGACAGAGGTGACGAAATCCACTGGCGAAGCTTCTTCCCGCCCATAATAGTCTTTGTAAAATTCAGGATCGAATATAAAGAGCCTGCCACAGCTCCCGTCGTCTGCAACCATAGAACATTGGCACTGATTGCAGTCGGATTCAGAAATAATACACGTACCGAGTTTACGAAGAGGTCCAAATCGTCGTGGCTTTCGACAGGTATTTGACACCGTGGGGCTGTGCCGGGCATGCTTGAGGCCTGGCAGGATACATAATCCTGAGCGATAAGAGTTGACTCCAACCCAAACGAACGCAAGTACTGCCACATTCCAGAAAAACAGCACCGACTGAGCACAGGAAGCGCTGGCTGTCGATCGAACCGTGCGTAGTGTTGGCAAGCCGACTGGAAGAAAGTGGTAAATGTGGAAGCGGATAGCTCTCGACCAAACCAGTCGTTGTCAATTCGCTCAACTCGGATTAGCGGTTGCTTCGTCGCTGAGTCGAATGCGTGTGGGCTTGCCGTATGCTGCTGCTGCTGACCTGCCACGTACGCCGCGATCGTTTGTTCCGAATATTTACTGAGCCTTCCGGAAGGCAGAACAAACTCAACTGGTTTCATAATGTTCAGGAGTTTTCCCAATTGTGTTCGCTTGTCATCTATGGCAAGCACAGCAGTGATGTTACTGGGCCAATAGGCAGACATAGAAACGAAGCATGTAGCACCATCTTCGAATTCGTCGAAACGGGATTCTCCAGCGTGCGGGTCGTGCGCAAAAACACCGATACGAACTTGTTGCAATAGCATCTAGACACATCATCAGTACACTGTGGCATCAGCAAACTATGGAGCTCTACAGTAGAATGGCCACAGAGGGAGGCATGCACACACCTGCGCTTGACGCTTGTGCTCGTCTCTCATTTCGTGCACTTGGCAGGCGAACAGCGGCTTGGCATGCAGTGTTTCCTCCACAATCGAGAGAATGAATCGTTCTTGCTGGTAGGAAGGCTCTCTGTCTTCCATGCTCTCACAGTCGTCATCGACCAGAGGGACCGTGGCTCGCGTGTAGATCTCAGCCACCTGTCTGCACCACAGAGCCCGCGTAGTAAGTGCGCAGCTCTGATCTCCCTGTGCTAACTCCGTGAGTTGCTGCACCTATCCAACGGCCCCTCTTGGGCTGCACTAGCCGATTCCTGCTGCTTCACGATGCCGACTTTGAAGCCTGCGCGTACGAGACGCCGCGTGTGGTGCATTGTGCGCACAACCGGCACAGACGCTTGCAGAAAGTGGCGGTACCGCTGCACGCGGATGCCCAGCACAGACGCTGCATGCTACACAGCAAACAACGCTTCGTTACAGCTAATGCAGGCTCGGGGGAGGCCATATTCGTGCAACTTTCTATTACCTGTGCGTCATCAGCGAACATGCGCATGCGGTATCCGCACTCGAAGAGCAGCAGCAAGTCTGGATGCCGCCGGCGTAGCGTTACAACCTGTTGCTCCATGGCCGTGAGCTTCTCCTGTGGCTTGTCCTCATCGCGGCTTGGTGCGATCCTCGCTCGCTTACGCCTTGTGAGGCGCGCAAGCGCCACGCCATCGTGCTGCTGCGGCCGCGCACCAGCAAAGTACGGCGACGCTTGCATTTGGCCAGGTGACCATCATCTTTGAAACTCGGCTACCTTCAAGCAACATGCGCATCCGCAAGTTGCCGTGAGGTCCTCGAGTGCGCGCACCCGCTTCAACTTCAACTGCGATGCGCGCACTTTCCAATCCGCGCCGACAGCTATAGCGTCAACGACTGATCCTGAGGCTCCACCACGCCGACAAACGCATCTCGGCGCCTTTAGAGATGTTCGGTTCGACATGGCGTCGGCTACCAGCTCAGCAAACCAGTCCACAGCGCGGTCCCGCCGCCCGCTCAGGCAAGGCCATGCAAGAATGGGCCACAGGTGAAAGATCGGCTGCTAAATCCGTCTCCAGCAGCCAGCGAATACCGAGTCGAGGAACAAGACGTGCAAATGCGTGTCTTGCGAGATATGCGAGCTCGGTTCTGGCGCGCCAGATCGGCCTACGAGTCAAGCTTGGACGGCACACACAGTCGCCAAAGGTTCTTGCTAAGCCTGGTCGTTCAAGAGCAAGAGGACCAAGCGCTTCTACGAAGATATGAATATCCCCCTTGGTACGTGTTTATGAACATGGCATTAGCCAGGTGCACACTCTGACGCGATTGTTATAGTGCTCCCTGGTCTAGATGAGCCCCCAGATGATTGGGAAGAGGATGCAAGCGAGTCCACTCCGCCCAACACCGACAGCCTGACAGCGTTGCAGGCTTTGTACGCGTTGTGGAGGGAAGCACTTCGCAATGTTGAATGGTGGCTTTCGGAGAACCCGAATACGATCGAGGACGATCAAGCTTTTGTCCAGATGCGCATCAAGGCAAACACCCAACTGAAGGTGCTGAACACGGAACTGGCCGTGTACCGGCACCTTTGTTTGCAGCACCGAGGCTTTGGTGAGTAGTACCCTGGCTACCGCATTTCAGCTTTGGAACGCATTTTAATATGTCTCTTTGCACAGCCCACCGAATGACTCAATTGAGGCGCTGGTGCGTTGCTGCATTCTACGTCATTGACGTGGCCGCAGCAGCGACAGGTGTCGTGATAACAATCATTGCTGCCGACAAGGACATGTACTCCGCAAAAGCGGTAGCTATTGTCGCTGCGTCGGTCGTTGGACTTTGGTCAGTACTCCACTGCGCCGGAGCGAGACTGCGGCAACGCTGAAACCTGCAAGTCCAGAAGCTTTAATGGCGCCAGATCAGTTTTCATCTCTTTTAGTTTTCGCAGATTTAATTTGAACAACAAACGCATTTGCAGCTCTTTTTATATGTGAGCACGGAAAGCTCGCAACATACAGCATTATACGCCAAAACAGACCCAGCTCAGACATGTTCAACCACACATGATCATCCAGTACGCTCTCGCAAGCGCTTTCTTCTCGCTCGCAACAGTAGATCATCGAATATTGCTCTGCGTTCATGAGCTTGCCTAATCAATCTTCGAAATCTGCTGTTTCCAACGGTAACATGGTCTGCAGATACCAACAAGCAACTATATTGACTGCGAAGTCCATCCAGACTGTTCATGTGCTCTTCGTAGAGCATATTCCAGAACATCAGCACGTGGACTGTGGGATCGTGTGCGGATACTAGACAGACAGCGCATATCACATCAGCATAAAAGCGCTGCATATTAGCGAGATGGGCCGCTTACCGTTTCGAATTCCCATTTGGGCGTTGAACGCATTTGTAGCAGCCACAGCTGAATCATACTCCTGCTTTGTCTCGTTTACCATTCGAGTCAAATGCTGAATTTGCTTGATTTTCTCCGGATGTTCTGATTGCATCGCCTTCAAAAGGCTCGTGTACCAATGCCAGCGTCGATAAGCGTTGTCGATAACACGCTGAGCGACCACATCGTCAGGATGCTCATTTGCACGCAGCCCAACAAGTCGTAATTCGTATCGAACTTCTTCACGTGGGGGAGCAGCTTGAACCGGAGCACTGCTGAGTTTTCCCTCACGACTCAATGCGTTTTCTGCAGCAATTCAAGTCAGACTTCATGAGACAAAGATAATTCAGCAAGAGCCAGCTTACCGTGCTGCATCAGACGAGCGTCTCTGGTCTTCTTCAGCATCCGATCGAAAGCTTTTCTTTCGCGTTTTGCTTTCCGCTGATACTTCTTGATGAAGCGACTGTGCGCATTCGCCCCCCGACTCACATATGTACAGCTGTCCATGCTGGATTCGCTCCAAAGATATAAGCGACCGGTCGTTTCCAGTTCGCTCAAGATTCTTTCAGGAAGTGAAGTCCACGAGATTACCTGGAACTCACCAATTCGGTCGTCATGGGAAGGAGCTGCTTCCTGTGTATACAGGTAAATGCTATCAAGCATGTGCGGGCCAGAGGTGGACAAAGCTGCACCTTCAGAGAGACCCATACGGCTGTTGAACTCAGCAGTGTCCTTGACGAACTTGCTGAGCGTCTTCCGTGTCTCGTCGAGTATCCTGCACAGAAGTTTGATCCATCTCTTCTCGTCGGGCCTTTTAGCGATCGTGTCTTGTACCACGGCCGTGTACCAACGCCATCTCCGCCGAGCGTCGTTGATGCACATTTGCACGAAGATGTCGTCAGGATGATGCGTCTTTGACTGCGCTTGATCTTGAATCTTGCCAAGCAACTCGCTCTGACCAACGCCATGACTTTGATTGGGCGCCTCTAGCTGCGCTTGCTCCCTGCCTCGTAATGCGTAATGTTGATAGCAATGCCATAGCCCTTTTTGATTGTTGTTGCCCATGGCTTTTTCACGATTGAGCAGTTGATGCCTGTGAATGGTGGATTCGGCATTCAATATCAGAGAAAGGTCGAGATGGAAGCATTCGGACTTCAGCAAATACATCAATCATCCTCTGGTGTTTTGGGTCTTAAGCCATCACGAGAGTTCTGAGTTGCGAGATAATATACAAGATTGACTACCAGTTGTGTGTTCATTAACATGGAACGTAAGCCACGCTTGGCCTGCAGACGCCTGTAAGCAGCTAGTCAAAGCCAGCAGCAGCGTCAATGAATTCACACACTGCCTATTTCAAAATATGATCTATCTCTCGGTCGCTATCTGAATCTACTTGCGGTTATATTTGGAGCAAGATGCCGTTTGCACAGCTCGATAAGTGTAGACAACAAGTTTCACTCCGTAAATCATCGGAACTACGTCAAGACAATGACACTCCGTGGCAAAAAGAAATGGCAGTGCTTACCGAACAAACTTTGGCTTCTTAGTGACCTGTTTTACTTCCTGAAACTCAATACTTAGGCTGTAAAATCCCCACCGATGACACCGCCGAGTTTTTGAAATGTTTTAATTTTGATGCAGATCATCTTGTTGTTATTATCATACTGGGCGTACACTTGATTCAAACTATTGAAGCGCAACTGGCGACGTCTAGCTTGCAGATGTGGGTAGCTTCAGAGTGCGGCGCCGGCTGTGTTGGCATTCTGTTTAATCTGAGCATACTGATAAATGTTGGGTGACTACGTCGTGGTATTCGTTCCGCAAGTGCGAGAATAGCGACCGCCAGGGACTGAATCGAAAGTTCGTCATTGGTCGTTGAATGAGTTCTAGAAATGCGCCTGTACTCTGCGCAGGATATCGATTGCCCATCTCCTGCATAGGCAGCTCTAAGTGCTTGAGCATGATAATGATCGCGTACACCTGACGCATCACATCATTCAAAAACATACTATCACCTTATTCAATGGAATTCTGCAGTTACGGACCTGAAACTCGGCACCATACAGAACCGAGAGATACACATAGACGACAATGTTGTCCCAGTCTAAGTAGTTCCAAAAGCATTGGCTCTGCCAACGGAGCACGAGAGTCAGCAGCGTGCAGTGGCAGCGGGTGATTGATTGAAGGATCTGCATCAGATGGCACAACTGGTCAGCAACAACCTGCAGAACGCATTTAAAGAATAGAAGCCGCCCGTACATGAGGAAACTCAATCTCGAGAATCATTTCAGCGGCTTCAGATATCACAGCAAGGGGCGACACTTCGTACTTCGTGATATCAATCAGATCGTTTGCTTGGCTTGGCCACAGCAATTTATAATTCGGGATGCCGGTCAAGAAATCACAAATAGTTTGTTCGTCGCAACCGATCTGATCGAGAATGATAAGTGCTGTGACAGGAAAACAATCCATGGCACGCTTGCCAAACGATTTGACCAGGAAATGGAGCTTTGTCGGCGAACATCTCAGTCCAAGCTGGTGGCAATAGCGCTTATAAAGCTGATTCATCACTTTTATTTGTACGTCCGACGGGAAAAAGTCTGCAGTTTTCGCATCGGCAGTAGGCTTACTCGAATTCAAGGACAAATTTTTCTTGCTTCGGATGATCTCATTCATTAATCTTCCAAAGTCCGTAGTGATCTGGAGGGAAGATTGCACCTTGGCCGTGGCTAACTTTTCTGTGTCTGTAATCAGCTCCCAGCTTGCTTGCATAATATCCGATTCTCCTTGACTCGCGGTTATGGACTGCAACAATTTATCTAGCAAGAGCGAGCTTGCATAATTGATTGATCCGTCATGAGTATTGCTTGATGTTTGTGTCTGAGTGACATCACCACTCACACCGATAAAGGAGTTTGGACTAAAATCATGCAAATGGAGTTGGTGTTGGTTCCAGCGCAATCCATTGATTCGCTGAAAACTACGGCAAAATTGAATTGCTAAGAATGAGCAAGAAGACACTGGGTTTGATCCA
>JAADVQ010000506.1:0-13411 GCA_023335835.1 Elongisporangium senticosum
ACTGCTCTGCGGGACTCTACGAACTCCGTGGAGACTCGCATCAAGCTGAGCGAAGCTCTGTTGTTCACAGCCAAGCGATGTGGCGAGACTCTGCCAAAGTACGCCAAAATTCTCGTGTACGCGTACCTTGACTGCATTCGGCCACCTGCTCGTGCGAGTGCTGCACCAGCTTCTCGCTTTATGCTCATCCAGGAAGTCAGCACCAACGAACCGTCCAAGGCGCAACCATCTCAGCAAATGACACCAGACCTCGTGGCTTCTACGCTGCGCGCGAGTTGCTTGTCGAATCTGGCCGAGGTGTGCGTACTGTTGCAGTGGGGGCTGCATCCGTTCCTCCAGGACGTGCTCACGTGCGCATTTGGAATTCTGCAATGGGAACTAGAGGCATCACCAACGCAACAGCAACCCTTGCTCCAAGAGTCGAGTGACACCGCAGACAAAACTCAACCATCGAGTGTTGTGACCGTGCGACGTGGAGCGGTTTTCCTCCTGAAGTACCTGTTGCAGATCATGGGTTGGAAGGTGCTTGAGATCATGCCCGACCAGCTGAAACCTGTGTACCACACACTCAAGTATGTCGAACGCACCGATCGCGATCAAGTCGTCGTCTTTCACACGAAGAAAGCACTGGAGGCATTGAACGAGATCATGCGTCAGGAACTCTTCCCTCAACAGTCAGACGACTCATTCGGGATTTCGTCCTTGCGCATCGTGAGATAAGAATTCACCAAGGAAGAACCACGGGTTAGTTGGCAAATGAGCACTTCATTAAAACTAAAAGCTAAAACAGATCAATAGCAATACTACAGTAGCCCGGCACTGGTTGGATACAATCGTCAGCGACATCTACACGAAGCGCGTACCATGCCGGTTGTTTCTTCATTTGTCCATCATATCTATATCATCATGGCTTCGTCTGTGATCAGATCTTCGGCACTTTCTGTAGGTGAGTCTTTGTCGCACCACACGAGGTCGGAAAGCGCCTTGCTCAGTCGCTTGTAAACCTCCTGGAACTTGATGCAACCGCCGCTTGTTCGGCGAAATTCAACGACGCATCGTTCAGGAGCCTAGTGTCAAACAGAGCAACGGTGAGAACTTGCCCCCAGAGCACATCTGCGCCATCCTACCAGCTAACTACGACCAGCAACTATCTTGAACAGATCATTGCTGAACGTTTCCTAACCTAATAAATTCCTAACATAATCAAGGGATTCTTACATTTGCAAGCGAATAGATCCGCGCAGCGAAGGACACGCCTTCCGACTTCAGCTCAACCTTGGTCTTGAAGTGCTCCTTTTTGTTGACAACACAGGAAGAAAGATCGGCCAGCGCTTGTTCAACTCGAGTCTGAACTTCCACAGGTGTGTTCTTGGATTGGAAGCTGGTATATAGAGCCACACTTGGCTCCGGATAAAACGGAGCTGAATCAGAGCTCGGCTCTGACAGGATCGATGAAGCCAACGATCGCTTGATATCAGTGTTGAACGGATCAAACTCTTGCTCCCGGCTCAGATTCTTCACCGCATTCTGGATCTTCTGTTCACGCTCCTTTCGCTTTTCTTCTTCCACCTGAGCTTTACGCTCTAGCAGATCTGCTCGGAAGCTGTCAAGAGGCACTGTAACTTCTTGGAACCACGGATGCGCCTACAGTTGCAACACGACATTGGCACCAACTATACTCAATCGAAATGGAGCATTTTCAAACATACCTTGATTTCGCTCAATGTGATTCGCTCCTGCGGATTCACAGTGAAGATACGCGACATAAGTGACATTGCACCAGGAGAAAATGTCGCTGATCGTCCATGGGCCGCCCAGAAGGCCTCGTGCTGCTTGGCAGCGCAAGCGCGGAACCACCAATCCTGTTGAGTAGCCATCTGGAAGGGAGGAAATCCCGCGAGCATAATGAAGAGCACGACTCCAGCTGACCAGACGTCAGCTGGCTCGCCTTCATACGGAAGACATGACAACACCTCGGGGCTCATGTACGACCGCGTGCCGCATTGCGTGTACAACTCGGCGATGGCGCCGTTGGCGTCTTCCCGCAGTCCCGAGAGACCGAAATCGGCAATCTTGAGCGCAAAGTTTTCGTCCAGAAGCAGGTTCTCCGGCTTGATATCACGATGATACACCCCCTTGGCGTGGCACTCCTCCAGGCCAAACACCAGCTGCTGGAAGTACACGCGTGCTATCGACTCCGAGAAGCACCCAGTGTACATCATGAAGTCGAACAGTTCGCCCCCCGTGGCGAGTTCAAGCACGATCACAATGACCTGCTTGCTCTTGCCGCTCTTGTTCGTGTACGTGAGATCATCGTACACACCGAGCATCTTGAGCACATTGGCATGCGTGACGCGGGCCATAGCTTCGACCTCGCGGTAGACGTTGATAAGACTCTTTCGGTTGAGCTTGGCCGAGTCGATGATCTTGAGCGCCACGCGCTGCTGAGTGGTCGTGTCGATGCCGAGCTTTACTTTGCCCTGCAGGCCCGAGCCGAGCGTGTGGATGACCTGGTAGTGCTTGAGCATGCGCGGCGTCTGCATCTGCGGCGTGCGGCTGCCTGGCTCAGTGGCCAGACTATTGGTCGCCGGGAACATCATGGCTGTCGTCATGGCCTCTTCCCCTTCGCTCTTGCTTCGACGTTCTGGGTTGACGGCAAGTTCGGATGTGAGAGTGTTGGGCCTGGTCGGCCGCCTGGGCACTGCCCGCACCCAGAATGTAATACCCCTTTCCCCTCTCCGCAACACAGCATTTCAGCCAATCAACAGATGCAGGGTGGAATGACCATCATTTTTGCGCGCATGGGGGAAGATCGGAATGATGGTAACTGCAAGGCACATTCTGGAAAAAATCCACTGGGAGTGCGATTCCCTGCTTTGACGCGGTCAAAGGCACTATTGCGAGGGAAAACTCAGCCATGTCCCAGGGATTTCCTTTCGCGAGTGCGCGCATTCCACTTCAACTGGGCTTCTCTCGGCATGGGGAAGGGCGGACCGGCGGGCGAGGATGCGCCATGGCCCATGGCGAACGAGCCAGTCGTGCTGCCGACACCGCTGCACATCGCGATCTGGGTGCGCGATGCGTGTGTGACAACTCGAGCAGGTGAGTGTGTGTCGGCCTGACGCGAGTGTTTGTACTTGTGCAGAACGGAAACGAGGACCAGATCCGGCGCTATGTGCGCAAGGACAAGCACGCTCTCGAGGCGAAAGATGCGCGAGGCAACCGAGCTCTGCATTTAGCACTGAAGTTTGCGCATCGGAACTCTTCCGCTATCGTGAAGAGTCTGCTGGTACGTGTGCTTGACAGAGGATAGCGAGGCAAGCGCATGCATGCGGTTTTATGTCGTTTGGTTCTCATGGCTGCTTGCATGACTCACTGGATTGTCTTCGGAATGTTGGTAGAGTGCCGGTGCGCGCGTGCGGTCGCGTGATGCGAATGGGTGGAAAACAGTCCATCATGCAATCGCTTCAGAGAACGAAGAGCTCTTGCGGCTCCTCATCCAAATGGGTACGTGTTTACGCCAAATCCACATTTCTTGGGATAAACATGCACGCCGATGTACTAACGTTCCGCCAATAATGTAGAGAAAAAGCAGGCGCCAGCACTATTGATGCAGAAGATTAGCGAGGTCGCTCCTCGACTAGCAGAAGTCCCGGATTTCTATTGCGAGCTGCAGGTTGACGTAGCCACGTGGATTCCCGGCGTTTCTCGTTTTCTGCCGTCCGATACTGTCAAGATCTGGAAGAAAGGCCAAGACTTGCGCTTTGACATAACTCTGGTTGGATTTGAGCATGGACGGTGGCAGCGAGGCAATCTATCTTTTCTATTGCTGGGCAAGAAAGGCAAATTTGTATGCCTAGATCATGATGAATCAGCGTGTACCAACTTGCTTTCGCGAAGCGCTGCATTGCCCAACAAGGATGTGGACAAAATGGTTTACTTTTTCTTTACGACATCTGTGGCAAATACCGAGTTTGATGCCTCCGAGATTGTATTCGAAAAGAAGCGTTCTTGGGTATCCAGATCCGATGTGAATGAAGATATTGGGCAGTGGAAACATACCGTGGTGTACGACATGAGTGGTGTGAACGCATCAATTCATATCCGACAGCCGCAAAACAAAAACTTTGCTCAACCTGCATCAATGAGAAAGAAGGTTCGTCAAATATTCCTGGGCTCTGATCGTGTATCCGGATATAGTACTGAAGTGAACTATTTTCTCGTAGAAATCACCGGCGAAAGATCCTTTGGCGATGCTGGAAGGGATTGCTGCTACGGAAGAGTTTAATGAAGTAGAAATTGATCCAAAATCAGATCATGTCGTATCTATGGAGCTGGCTAAAGGCGAAGTAGTTACTTGGAAATTCTCTAGCGATCGGTACGACATTGGATTTGAAGTCAAATTTCTTCGCGATGAGGGCAGTCATGAGTGGGAACAAATTATTCCATTGGAGCGACAACCTTCCCATGAGCAAGAGCAAAGTGGATCTTTCCAATGCTCTGCGTCGGGCATGATTTCGTTCAAGTGGGATAATTCCTACTCAGTCATGAGGTATGATTTGTATGTCAGAATTGCTCAAAACTGCACTAACCAATGATAATGCGGCAACTTGGGCATGAACGTAGGCATAAAAAACTACGATTCATGATTGCGCTTGCGCAAACGAAAAGCAGCAATGATGAGTTGAAAACAGACTCTGATCGTCATCGAGTCAGAGACCAGCTAATGTCGTTCCAAGAATGGTTTGGTGTAGCGATTGAGGATTTGCCAGCTTCTTTGCGAAATCTCCACCCACGGCGCCAAATCATGGTGCACACTCCACCTCCGTGCAAGACCATGAGCAAGTCTTTTGCAGCGACAGTGCACATGAGTGAAGATTTCCCTCTTACTGTGAGTGTATACGCGTCTCCATGTTATGATTTCTTGGAATCGTGGTTTACTCAATGGTTGCTTCCACTTATAGGTGGCACAATTTCTTCCTGTCATCAAGGTTCTCTCGAAGACTACGAGCGCCTTTGAAAGCGTTAAAGAGTTTTTTTCGGCGGTATGTGCAGTTATGTCTCTTTGGGTTGATGATTGACTTACTCATGATCACATGTGATTTGTAGCGGTTGACTGATGGATTCCCAGTGCAATTCTGTTTTCCTTTAATCCCATCCGTGGCCGCAACTTTCCGCTTCAGTCGTATGGAGCTCTTAGCACCTGAGTCAAGCCTATTCACCATTCCATCGCACTACAAGCTCTTCGAGGAAGATCTGTTGTCTCCACGCACACACCACGATGTGCTGCAACGGGCCATTTCTTTCTAAAAGTGGTGCCATTGTGTTGAAGCAGATTGCGTTGTGCATCGAGTGCGTCATTTGTATAACACACATTTCCTTTTATATTCAGGTGTACATTACATTCATAGCCAGCATCTTGCGTCATCTAGATGTGCTCTCCCAAACACTATATTGTATCTGGCTGGTCATCATCGAAGTCCAGAAAACATCGAAGCAAATGTGAGACGCAGGTTCATGGACGCGGCGATGGGGCCTCCAACTGTCCCATCCGCCCCCTCATGCGGCAACAGATTCCCCTCGGCAAGTAGCAACACATTTGAAAGGGGGATCTTTTTTCTTCAAAGCGCAAGCGTCAGCGACAGGCAGCAGCATGAGCTATCGCGACGGAAGCGGTGGCGGCGGCGGAGATCGCCGCTACGACCAAAGAGGTGGTTACGGCGACAGCTACGGCAGCCATGGAGGTCAAAGCGGTCAGCAAGGCTACGACAACCACGGCGCCCACGGTGGCGGTGGTGGCTACGATTCGCGCGGTGGAAGTGGCGGTTATGACTCCCGCAGTGGAAGTGGTGGTTATGACTACGCCCGCAGCAGCAACCAAGGATACGACCAACGCGGCGGCTATGACAGTCGTGGGGGATCATCCTCTGGCGATTATGCTGCTCGAGGATACGATTCGCGCTCGTCGGGCTATGACGAGCAGTACAATAGCCGAGGCGGCGGCTACGGTGGCGGCGGCTACGGTGGCGGCGGCTACGATGCAAGCCGTTCAGGTTACTCTTCGACCTCGGGTTACCCAGGCGGCGACCAAGCTGGCTACGCACCGCGCAGTGGCTACGATGATCGAGGGGGATACTCCTCAAGTCAGCACCACTCGTCTAGCGGCGGCTATGGTGCTTCGTCCAGTGGAGGCTACGGCGGCTCGTCCGGAGGCTATGCTGGTTCGTCCGGCGGCTATGGTGGCTCATCCGGAGGCTATGGCAGCTCAGGGGGCTACGGCGGATCATCGAGCGGGGGCTATGGTGCGTCTTCGGGTGGGGGCTACGGTGCCTCTTCCAGTGGTGGCGGTGGCTATGGAGGCGGATCCAGCCATTCCGATCGTGGTAGTGGCTACAAAGAAGACCACCGAGGCAGCAGCTCTTACGACAGCCGTGGCTATGGAGGCAGCTCAGGCGGTGGCCGTGGTGATGATCGCGGCGGGTACGGCGCAGGCAGCTCAGGTGGACGTGATGACCGAGGAAGCTACGGCGGCGGCAACGGTGGCCGCGGTGGCTACGAAGATCGATCGCGTGGCGGCTACGGTGGCGACAGCCGTGGTGGTGACAGCCGAGGCGGCAACGACCGCTATGGTGGCGGCGACCGCGGTGGCAATTCTGGCGGCCGTTCGGACGACCGCGGAGGATACGGAAACCGCGACGATCGCGGTGGTGGTCGTGGTGGATACGGCGACCGCGGAGGCTTCGGAAGCCGCGGTGGTCGTGGTGGCGGCCGCGGCTTTGGTGGCGGTCGTGGCGAGACTGGCCCCGGAGCTGGCGAAATCCAAGGTTCCGGATACGAGCAAATCGGCAACGCCGTCGTTGACCCCCGTATTCAAGAGCAGTGGAGTGGCCAAGGCCCTGCATTGGATGTACCGGACGCAGTACTCACAGAGACGTTCGCGATTTGCGCACGCCCAAGCTTCGGACAAACCGGCAAGACCATGCCGTTGAACTCCAATTACTTTGCCTTGACTCTGGACCCAAGCATCCGGGAGATTTTCAAGTACCACGTTGCTGTGGAACGCACGGCTGACAACAAGTATGGCCCATCTGAAGGCGACGCGGCGAGAGATGTGGCTATGACAACTGATGAACCCAAACAGGAAGACGTCGCAATGACTGATGTTTCGACTCCCGTTCCAAAGCCCGAACGACCGTTGCCGAAGCCTCTCGTGCGCAACATTATCAACGAAACGCTGCGCCAGTTTGAAAAGGACTTTGATGGCATTCGTGTTGTGCATGATGGCATGGCTGCGGTCTACGCGCCACAAATGCTTCCATGGGAGACGAAGATTTTCACGGAAATCAACCCAGACGGAGAATCGCAACAGCCTCCGCCGCCTCCCAACGCGGATGGCACCCCGAGCCGACGACGTGGGCCTAGTACCTTTAAGGTGACTATGAAGAAGGTAGAGTCGATTCCGGTGAGTGAGCTGGAAACGTATTATCAAACACGCCAGGGTAATCCTCTCAAGGTTCTTCAAGCGTTGGATGTGGCTGCTCGCCATTTGGGCGCCCAACGGTACGGCTTTTACCATCTCCGCTGTTTATCTTTGGTGACATTCGCTAATCATTTGATCTTCGTATGACAGATTGATTCCAGTGGGCCGCAATTTCTTTTCCATGAAGAAGACTCATCCGCTCAAGGGAGGAAAGGAATTGTGCTGGGGTTACCACCAGTCGATTCGTATTGCACAGCAAAAGCTTCTGGTGAACGTCGATCAAGTGGCTACGGTGTTTTACGCCCCTGGTCCTCTGTTGGATGTGGCTCTTGCTGCCCTAAACGCTCGTGATGCGCGTGATGTCCGAAATCTGTCGCATCGTGATGCCAAGTCACTCTCAAGTGCTTTGCGTAGAGTGGAAGTCGTCCCGACGCATCGCAAGGATCGTAAGCGTGCGATTTGGGGCATTAGTAGCCAGCCTGTGGACGAAATCACCCAAGAAATCAAGGGCAAGGAGATTACGGTTGCGGCCTATTTCCGCGAGAAGTATAATCTCTCTCTGAAGTACCCGAATTTGCCGGCGGTCAACATTGGAAGCAAACGCAAGCCTACGTGGCTTCCAATGGAGCTCTGCCAAGTCGCCCCTGGCCAACGATGCTCGAACATTAACGATTTGGACACCGCCGAAATTATCCGACACACGAGCCAAAAGCCGAAGTTCCGCGCCGACAATATTATGGACCAAGTTCGATCGGCTGGGTTTGAGAATGACCCGTACTTGGCCGCGTTCGGAATGAAGGTGGATTTGCGGATGGAGCAAGTTAACGCGCGCGTATTGGAGACTCCTGAAGTACAGTACGCCAATGTTTCCGACCGACCAGTCATGGGCGCATGGAACCTGCGAGATCGCCGCTTTGTTGAGGGCGCAACGCTGCGCAACTGGGGTGTCGTGGTCTCTGCTCCGTGCCGCGAGAACGAAGTTCAACATTTCATTCGAACGATGTGCGACGTTGGACGCAAGTGTGGCATGAACATGGAGGATACCAATCCCGTCATGATCCACATGGACAACTTCCGCGGCAGTCAGGTTGAAGATCTCATGGTCACCTGCTACGAAGAATTGAAGCGCCGTGCGCAGAGCCAAAAATCAGAGCCACAGCTGATTATGGTGATCAAGCGAGATGCGAGCTCTGGCCAATACGGAGACATCAAGCGGATGTCCGACACCAAGTTTGGCATCCCTAGTCAGTGCATCGTGTCCAAGAACGTGGGCAAGGCTAACGCCCAATACTGTGCGAACGTGTGTTTGAAAATTAACATGAAGCTGAGTGGAAAGAACTCCATTCTCAAGGATCAACTGCCAGTCGTGAGCACAGCCCCCACGATTATTATTGGAGCTGATGTGTCGCACCCACGCTCAGGCATGGGCTCCCGCCCGTCCATTGCGTCTGTTGTGGCCTCGCTGGATCGTTATTCAGCCAAGTACGTGGCGCGTGTGCATGCACAGAAGTCGGGCAACGACAACATTCACCAGCTGCCGTTCATGCTGCGCGATCTCTTTTTGGCGTATTACCAGCATACGCAGCGCAAGCCGGAACACATCATCTACTACCGTGATGGCGTAAGCGAAGGCCAATTCAACGACATCCTGCAGAGTGAAATGCTTGCGCTTCGCAAGGCGTGCAAGATGATGTCGGAGGACTACATGCCGCCCGTGACTTTTATCGTGGTGAACAAGCGCCACCACATGCGTGGTTTCGCGCAGAACCAGCAAGATATGGATCGCAGCGGCAATGTGCAGCCTGGCACAGTCATCGACCAGGGCATCGTGGACGCCCACCGTTTCGATTTCTTCTTGTTCGGCCACAGTGGTATTCAGGGCACGAGCTGCCCGGCGCATTACACGGTTCTTCACGATGAAAACCGGATGTCTGCGGACGATGTTCAGCGCTTGACCTACCACTTGTGCTACACGTTCTCGCGTTGCACGCGGTCGGTGTCTGTGGTGCCGCCGGTCTACTACGCACATCTGGCCGCTGCTCGCGCTCGTTTCTTCTTAACGGAGGGGTCAGATGGCACGTCCACGATCGGATCTGTCAACTCGCGAGACTCGAGCTTTGAGTTCGATGAGCTACACAAGAACCTCAAGAACTGCATGTTCTTCATTTAGTGTCGCACGAACGCTACCATGAACCAACCGACCGAATTGCTTACTGGCAAAGGGAGCGTGAATGTGTGTGCATCTTTACGCGTTTGCTGTGAGGCAACATGTTCAGGAGAGGAGAGGAAGCCAATGCTGCCAGCAATGAATGTTTCCTTGTTTCACTTGAGTTGGTTGTTGTGTTGGTGCAGTACTAATTCATACGTATTGCTATCTTAGAAAGCCAGGTTTGAGCTCCGCAGGTGCGTCTGCTTTGTGGCCAGCACGAACTAAAATGGTTTGGTCGTCATTCGTTCGGATGCCTGACGTGTTTCGCCGTGTTCGCAGCGATTGAATCGAGTGGAAGACGAACTCGTGCTCTGTGATTCCTCCGATGGTGTTGGCAGTCGCGACTGCAGGAAGAATGGTGGACGAAGGCTTCCGACCCGGGGCTTTGGTAGAGCGCCGTCGACTGGCTCCATGCGAATGATGATCCATGTGGGCCATTGGCGGCAGTTGCTTGCTGTCGAGAAGTGACTGGAAGGCTTTCTTCAGTGTGTCCAGGTCCAGCGGCGAAAGCGATTCTTCTGGGATGGTTGACCACATGCGACTCAGTGTTTCCAGCAGCGCACGATTTCGTCCGATCTCCACCACGTTCGCGGCATCGATCATCTGTCGACGGAAGCGCTCATGCAGCTTCTTGGCCATCCGCTGGTCGTACTCCAGCCAGCTTGCGACGAGCACAACGAGAACGACATCCACCGAGATACTCGAAGGCACCGGCTTGGTGGAGTTGGTCATAGACGTGCTCATTTGGTTTGGACTCAATTCCAGAAGCCTCGCTTCGGCTGTGGCTTGGGCTTGGTGCTGCACATGGGCAAGATGGTGACTCAGGATCATCATCGCGGTGGTCCATGAACAAGTCCACGATGGCATTGATGATCTCGTGAGGGAATCCAGACTCGACACTGTATTGTCCAGCTCCACGAGATCGCCCAGCGCGTCGACGACAGTATTGAGAGTGCAGGTGAAGAGATTGCCACCGATTAAGCCCTCCTCCACATTCAGCGGCACCAACTCACACAGGGCGCTGAACAGAGCCACCCGAGTCTCTTGCGCGTGTCGCACTTGAATCTGCCCGTTCACATCGACCAATGAAGCGAGTCCGATCACCAGATCGCTGGTGTTTTCATTCTGCGTCGCGACGGCCACGAGCAGCTTGCTCTTGCGCAGCTCCTGCTGGTGCTTCTCGTGGTAATACAGACAGCTTTTCACGAGCTCCATCATATGGAATTCGGCCAGAGACACGAGACCGTACTGCTGCACGAAGAAGGTCTTGAGGAAGCTGTGCAAGTGAGGTCGAGGCGAGTGGCTGCGTAGTGCCAGGCCATCGGCCTCCATCTTGTGCAAGTAGATCCGAAGAATCAACTGGCTCAGAGTGTCCGTGTCCAGCACGCGCGTGATCTTGGGGTGGGTCTCCAGCTGCGCACGCAGGGTCGCGGGGATCACCGGACGCTTGGTCACCAGCGTGTTGACGGCTTCGTTGGCTAGATCCAGACTCGATTCCTCCGGTTGCTCCTGGTCTTGGTCGTCGATCTCGTCGGTTTGGCTGCTGGCATTATTGCGGTTCATCATTTGGTGCAGCTGCTGCTGCTTGGCGTCGCTGGATCCGTTGCGCCACAGCAGCGAGATCGCCGTGGAGTTGATAAACCGATCCATCTCGTTCAGGACCATGACCTGGTGCCGCTCCTGGTCCAGCACATCTTGGACCAGCCGATCAAAGTCCATCGCGTGGCTCTCGATCGGGTGGATGGCCTCTACTTTATCCACGTCGTCACTGGCCACGCCAAAGCAGTCTTGGTCGTCGTCTGCGTCGGTGCTTGTGAACTCCTCGTTCAAGCTGGAATCGCCGTCTCCTCCGTCGCCACTGGGATCTGTCAGGCCGTTAAGCGCCCGTTGCAATTGGCTGTTCTCCACGAGAACGCGCCGCAGCCTCTGCTCAGTTTTCTGCAGTTCCGCTCGTAGATGCTGGGCAGCAAGGCGGGATTTCTCGATCTCGTCCTCGTACCGGTCGTTCCGCGTCGAGTTCTGCTGCGTGCTCTCGATCAGCATCTGCTCGGCATGCGTCCACTTGGCATGCAGCGCGTCATTCTCCTGCAGCTCCGAGTTGGCCAGTTGGATCAGCACGAAGACATTGAGCGCTGTGAGGTCCCAGATCTGAGCCAGAAGGCGACACACGCGAGGTGAAAGATGGTCCAGCGCCTGCAGAACGTGCTTGAGCATGGCGGAGCAGGCGGTGTAGTGCATGGAGCATCGCGGCAGCAGTTGGTGGCCTGTGACCACATGCAGTTTCGGCAGTTGCTGCACACAGTCGTGCACGAAGGACTCGAGCAGCTACAGCAAAAGCAGGTGAGCGAAAGTGAGCAAATTGCGCAGGGACATAACACGAGAGTCGCGCTTACATCCAGCTCATGGCCTGCCAGGTGATGCGGCTGCATGGCTCTCGCGTTGTGGCCCCCATTCGACTCGATGGCAGTGGGCTGGGCATGTATTTTTAGTGGCGAAGCAGTTGGGCAAATTCACTGAAAAGGTGCGAGGACACGCCCACGATGGCCCTGCCGCTCTCCTCCTGGAGCAACCAGAGTGTCGAGCTCCAGCAGCGGGAATACGAAGAGCCGCAGGTTCCCAAAGCCACGACATCGCAGCAAGACGAAGATGACGATGATGACGACGAAGAGGAGCCTGGCATGGAAGACCCTATCGTGCAACAGCTGCTCGAAGACGTCGAGACCCTAGCGGCGCATCTGGAAAAGCAGACACGCAAGCATGAGGTGGAGACGTCCCAGTTTCGTATCTCAAACCAGGATCTGCAGCTTCAGTTGGACAGCATACGGATCGAGAACGAGGCGCTGCGTCACCAGAACGGCTTGCTGGAGAAAGAGCGCGACGAGTTCGACCAGCAAGCCCAGGACGTGACCGAGGCCCACGAGGAACTGCTTCTGGCGCTGCAGCAACAGCAGACGTTGGCGCAAGAGCGCGAGATCAAGACCGCTCGCGTTGAGCGAGAGCGCGACGTTTTGCGTAGGCAGTTGGATCTGAGCAAACGCGACAACACTCGCATGGTGGAAGAGCTAGCCGCGTTGCAATCCCAGCTGCAGAGTTACATAGACAATCAGCAGGCGCTTGAGACCGTCGTGAACGCTGCAAAGTCCAGCTCGATCAGCCACTATGTGCGTGTGGTGCAGAACCAGGAAGAGCTGATCGAGAGTCTGCGATCCGATGTGCAGGCCATGGAGTTCGAGAACAAGACGCTGCAAGTGACCACCGAAATGCTGCACAAGAAGATCTCGAGGCTTGAGAGACAGCAGCACGAAAGCGCAAGTTACTCGGTCGTCTCGCTCAATAACAACGCTGGATTGGATCACAAGGAAGCGCCACAATCGGAGCACAAGGCTGCTCGGCGAGTTCCGATCGTACGGCCCGTGCGCACAGCTTCCGGAGACGACGACCCGGTGTTCACCAACCTCATGGAGCTGCCCAACTCGATCGCCACTCGTCCTGACGAATCTCCTTCTTCCTCCTCCACGTCGATCTTCTCCTCATCGTTTTCAGTCACGAGCCCCTCCGAGACCCAGAAGAAGCTCACGACGTCATTCATGGAGTTCTCGCGGAAGCGGCTGTTCCTATCACCAACGAACAGGAAGGCCGGCTCCACTGCCGTACTTCCGCAGTAGAACATCTCCATTGATCCAGGGACATCATGACATTAACAGTTTAATAGCTAACTTTCA
>JAADVQ010000507.1:0-13410 GCA_023335835.1 Elongisporangium senticosum
AAACGGATCTTGAATCCGATGACAGCAGCCGAGGCCATGGATTGGGACAAAGCGAAGCTCAGAGACAGCAGTCAATTGCGGAGAAAGGTGGACAAGCGACAGCGGTCTCCATGCTCTGAAGAGAGTAGTGGATTTACCAACACAGGACGCAGCGACACGCACGCGTTGTACTGGAAGAGGATGCGCGAGCTCTATTCCAATGACAACAGTTCTGGTCCGCACCGATAGCAATGCCATGGAATATCTGCGCCCTAATATTGCGAGAAATCCGGATGGAGAAAGCGTTGCTCGGCAGCAGCGTGGACGAACCAGCGTGTGTGTAGTTGCGCCATGTACATGGCCACTAAAGTACTTTTTATTGTATTGGCGAATGAACTCGAAATTGAATATTCTGCAGAAGGCACGGTTACAGTAGACGAGCCTCAAGTCAACAGAATGTGGGTCATTGGTTTAATTCCAGTTATGCTTTAACCGCAGATATGGGTATTTGGGTAGAGCTAAAATGTGCTGACGGACTTAGGTCGGGTCTAACGTTAACTGAACCCGGGCCTGCCATAAACCCGGCTCCACCCGCTCAGCTCTCGACCATCACTCACGGTCTCTCCAAATAGACCTCTGCAAGTTATCCAGAGCGTCAGCACGATCAGTACATGAGCATCCGGCCTTGGCCGTCAGACCGACAATGAGCTCTCTTGGGAGCCGCAAGATCAAGAACGTGCAACACGTTGCGTGATCGACGTCATCGCCATTGCAGTCCACAGCCTGGCTCAGTGTAGAGAATGCGCGCCTTGACTGTGTGTCTGATGAAGGAATCTCCGCCTACTGAAGCAGTTTTTGCGCTACTGATAAGGGCGGAAGATCTCCAGGTTGGGGACTTGAGTGGCTGCCAAGACGTCCAGATCTCAACCAGCATCGTGAAACTAGTGCAGCATTGATCAAGGCCAGGCTGTTGACTGCGATACGTCCGCACAGACTGCGCCCATGGCGCCTAATTGGTTAACGAGGTCCATCCATCGATCTGGAGTCCCAACGCTGGTTTCCTGCTCAAGAACCTTGTGAGTGGATCATAAGAAGCATTTTGGGCATCAAACGTTCTGATCATCTTGTGACGCTATGATTGCAACGACTCACATTGCCTTTGAGTGACATTCGTGCGCCTACTTCATGCCAAGTGGATGGAAACAAAGAGCAAAGGCGTCGTGACGGATCTGAGCACCGAATTGCGTATTTGAAACACATCACGCAATTCCCAGGACAGTCGGGTACTTCGCCCAACTCGCCACGTTGGTTGCTTTTCCCAGTAGGCAGTGATGAAGTAGGAAATTCGAGTCGTCGGGTACGAGAAGAAACGCGAATGTTTGGCAATCGAACACCTATTCCGTATTCTTCAACGCCCAATAAGGCACCCAAATAATGTATGCAGTGACCCAGTCCAAGAAATGTTTGGCATATGCGTGCTAGTGCTTTCAGAGGAGATCCTTGGCGCTACCGCCGACATTGCTCGCCGGTTTTACGGAAACGCGTTTTAACACACGCTATGAGGGCTGGCACCTGTATCACTAGGTCATCGTCACAAGGCTCCCCAACAACGAAGTTGGTTAGCAATTGTGGCAAAACCACACGTGAATGAGAGCATGAACTTTGCTCTTGGTTGCAGCTCGTTGAAAGAAATCAAAGGCAGGAATGCACAATGTATTCCCTTGTTTGGCTCTCATTCGTGACGAACGATTTGATTGATTTACGGTCAACCATATTCCGTTGATTGTTCAGCGTTTATTAATGTGGTAGTCGATCTCGTGGTCTTGGCCGACCACAGATCATGTCCACCACCTACGAAACGATGAATCTCTTGTCGACAGGATCTGTATCGTCCAAACAGTGTCGTGAATACAAAACTCAACGAGCGATTGCGACTATGCACGAAAGGTATTAGCTTTATCAGCGCACTGATGGGTTTTGTGCCATTTAGTTTGGATCAAGGAGATTCTACTATTGTGACAGAAAGCTTGATTGGCCTAGTGACAAGGTGTGTTGATATCTATCCCACATCCTACAGGCTTTGGGTGTTGAGTCACCGATCGGCTATGTTCTCTAGCTCCCGTTCAACTCTTGTCAAATTTCAGCCCGTATCGATCGTCTGGGTTTTCTGATCGATATTTGGATTGAGCCGACGAAGAACGGGCTGGGCGTCGTTTTCGTCTGTTCCAATGCATTTGTCGCTCCAAGATATGGTATTTCGGCTGCATATGAACGACAGCCATGATGAATCAAGCTGGACTGTCTAGTGCGCAGCGCGCAGATACAGCTAGGAAAGCACCGGTTGCTTCTTCGACACCTGCCGTTTGTGGGCACGCACGTGCACCCTCTTCTTCTGGACTGCAGCAGTTTTCCGGTGGAACCTTTCGTGTGGGATGCAAAAGCAGTTCATGCCAAAAGGGGTGCTTCCCTGTATTTGATGAATTTTGCGGCACGGTATCCTTTGTATCGCTACAACTTGATGAGACTTTCCCCTGATTACACCGTCGATTGATTTCCACCAAAATGTAGCATTGATTACGAAAGACGTCATACTTCAAGGGAGTATCCAAGTCATATGGGAGCACCATTTCATAAAAAAGACTTTTGTTACCTTGGATAATCGTGTAAGCTCTGTATCTCCATTCAACTGAGATTTATATGCGAAGGTCATACTACGCATTCGTGGTACTTCAATTGCGTTGGTTTCTGATCGCAGTTGCACATTCTGTGAGTTACGATCCATCATGAGGCTTTCCCCAGTTTGCTGATTGTACTCCACACGTCTCAATAGATGACATTCCGTCAAGGCCACACGTCTCCATGGATGGTATTTGGCCAAGGCCACCTCTTGAAAATTCTGATTGCCCACAACAGAGAGAATGACGTGGTTTCCGTCACAAGGCTTGTCCTGTTCCGAGTTTCTATTGGAAAATGACGGCATTTTGTCCTTGAAGTTACCTATCAACCGGTGATGCCGTGGTAAACGTTCAGATTTGGTCAACACATGTCTACGCTCCAAACAGATCACGTCGTCGATGGACCAGGCTCCTGGTTGTATCAGAAATCATAGCCCACATCAATGCGACTCGAGCTCTGCGTCCTCCGGCACCGGGCTGAGCAGGTTGTGTATATGGAATCCCAATAAATGCGACTGAGCTTGATTCTGCCATGCATCGAATTAGGCTTGGGAACCAACAGCGCACGCGCAATCTCGCCCGTACCATCATTGGCGCGTGTGTATCATGCAGCTCTCTCGTTTGCGGCCGTTCATGGAGCTCCGAATCACACACACCTTCGGTACGTCTGCGCTCGAGCCCTGGAAACCTGCGAGACGCTGATCTGCTGCTACCACTGACGAAAGTCAGGCCTTGCTCCGGCGCCTCTTGCAAATCGATTAATGGGAGACAATGGGACCGAGTGCGCAGCTTGTGCGTTTTCCAGGCGGCAGGGCGAAAGCGTGCATTCAGCCTCACTGGTCTTGGCTACTTTCCGCCACAACACGCATACGACTCGGCGCAAACACGACAGATCACAAACCGTCCTAGGTTGTCTAGGCTGAGCACGTCTGGGTCCACGAGAATGCTTAGCGGCCAAGTCGATGCCTTTGGAGGCGTCATCGTGACAAAGAGAGCCAATGACGGGTGGCTGATGCAAGATGTTTTGAAAACTGCGAGAGAGAGCTTTTTCTTGAGCTTGCGAACAAGAACGGATCTTGATCTACTTAGTATTAGTATAATAGAACGTCAGCTAAGTATATGTGATCCCCACCGAACTTAGCTCTATTCGTACTTAAATCGAGGATCAAGGTAGGTCCCAAAGCAACCTGCACCCAACCCAGAGGAAGCCTGGCTCGATCATTCGTAGTGCGTCAGTTCTCGTGTTGCCGCCGAGCAATCCAAGTGTATGTGGGTTACCAGCCATTCATCCAGACAGAACAGGTCAGACAGCGTGGTATCCAGCCTACGATGGCTGCTCAGCTAACAACACACCTACCAAGGACACTGAAGAATGTCACACTGCTCAAGGTCCCGTCGCATATGGTGAATACTCAGCGAGTACTTTGCACGATCAAGCAATCCAACTATGAGGTCGTGATAGTGTCATGTAGAAGTGCTCAAGGGACAAGCTCCAAAGAACAGCATACTGAGGACAAGATTGCTGTCGAACAGCTCGAAGATCGTAGAACGAATCATGGGCATCTGCTGGTCAGATGCTGGTCAGATGCTGAAGCTACGCGCGCATGGCATCGAAGGCTGTGGCGGAGCAGAATTACGGTGTCCGATGCTGTGCTGATCGGACTACAGTACTGTAGTCGTGTGGTCAATGGATCGTCGAGTATTCAATGGTTATCATGAAATTGCCTAACGAGCTCACAACACCCCCAGTCTGCGCCGCCACCTAAATAGGAAGTTCAAGTGTGGCCCACGCGCAGCGCATTGCTGACCATGGAGGCGGCCGCAACAGCACGGACCACGCGCGCATCCGTCGCACAGCACTGAGAGCCGTGCACAGTTGCGCGGATGCGCGTAATAAATGATGGTGGTGGTGAATACCACCCCACGGTGGCGCACTTCACGATGCCGACGCAGGTCGGCGAGGTGTGGCGACAGGAGCAGGACGAGAGGCTGGTGGGTCTTGTTGGTGGTTTTCTCTATTACCGCCGTCTTGTCCTGCGTCGATCGCCACCGGTCTCGCCTCCGTAGCTGCTCTGGGGGCCGAGATATCGGCGTGGGTTTGATTTGTTACGCCGACTGCACTCATCCCCCCGTGCGTCATCAGCTGGTGATGGGCCAGATCCACCCTGTGACAGGTCGGACCGGCCACGAACGTCAGCTGATGGCCACGGTACTGCGATGGGTTCATCTGTCACTGTGACGGACGAGCCATCGCTATACACGCCGCAGGGCAGTGCAAGGGGAGAGGGAGCAGGCACCTGGGCCGCCCCACCAGTCGCAGCGTCTGAATGCGCGACCGCGTGCATGAGCACGGGCGCTGCGTGGTGGTGGCCAGAGAGGCGGCCGGAGCGAGACCGAGTGGCTCAGAGCCACCATCGACGACCCCAGGGCGGTCGCGTGGCTCCGGCGGCGTCGGTGAGGCTGACCACGTGGGCACCGAGGTGTCCAACGCTTGTGTGGCTGGCTGCGGCACGGGCCGTGAAGCCACGTGTGCTTGCGAGGCTTGCGGGGTCCACCACACCGTGGACCCTTGCGAAGATGGTGCGCCAGCCGGATCGGTGACGCCCATGGAGAGAGCGTCGACCGGATCCGGCTGCGCTAGCGGTGGCGAGTAGGAGACCAGCGGTGAGGACGCCACCGGCGAAGGCGGCACGGAGCCACGGTCCGAGTCGGAGCTGAATGCCCCGACATCGCTCCCGTCTTCGGTGGAGTCCATGGAATCCACGGACCCCGTGCGCCAGCGCATAAGCGCGAACGAGAAAACGACCATGTATTAAGTTTGTAGGGTAGTGGCTATTTATCAAGTGATGTGGGTACTGTTCTTTTTATGTCTTTTTTATATGCAGTTGGCCGCTCAGGGCAGACTCGGTTAAGCCCTGGCGAGGCTGAATACGTGGACACCGTCTGGCTCGACATTTGGAAAAAAAGAATAGTTCGTGTTTGGACCAATGAAGTAGTCCATTTTGGCATGAACACTAATCACGGGTGGGAGGGTATCACGCAACTATGAAGTCATGGCTTAATACTTCTCAAGACGACCTCCTGACTATTCATCTCTGTCTGCTGCACTGGTGGAAGCAGTCATTTGATCAACATCACAAATTGATGTCCGATTCTCAAATTAAAGTACCAAGATCTCTTCGCCGACATATCTTTTTGGCTGTTATTCGAAAGGTCCATGAGTATCCTCTCGACTTGTGTCGTCAACTTTTCGAAAAACCAGTGGGTGCGATTTACTCTGGTGTATACACGCGTACCACGGGGATCCCCTGCAAACACAAACTCCTGTCCATTATCGCAGACAGGTCACTTCTTCCATCTGATTTTCATTGCCATTGGTGGGTTATTAGAAATCAAGCTCCTACCTCTGCGCCGGCCACTATCCTTGAGGCTGAGACTATTGCAAACAGAAGAGCAAGAACTGGTCCCGCTCGTCGACTACGAGGATCAGGATCGACAGGCACTAGACGGGATCCGTTCGCCTTTGAGATCTCAAACCATTCCCTCAACTTCGACGCAGCGCAGACGCAGGAAAACTGTACCAAGCGTTGTTACGACAACTTCAACCGTGTCTCAGTCATCAGACAGGGTTCCTCGAGCAAATTTGACCCCTAGGCGTCGCAGAGCTTCGAATTCACCTGCAGATAGCATCGTGACTGCAGTGGGATCAATTTTGGATCAATCTCCATTGCCTGCTGTGACTTTTGTTATAAACCGTTTTCGGTACCAGAGACAATGCTCTCCTTCTTCCTCCAGCAGATGGCCCTCATGTACCCCTTCTTTTGGCAATATCCGCCTATCCAGCCTTTTTATATAAATACTCTTCTCTCCCAAGCCCACATGCCTTCTGCATCAGCCCAGACTGATCAGGAGCAAAAGGAAAACGCTTACCTAAATTTGAGACTTATCCTTTACCTTTCTATTTGTCCGTACTTAGTAGACAAGTCTATGGTACTTGTGTTGGTTCGCACCCGAACTTAGCTTCTAGGTACATTCGTACTTATTGTATCTCGTTAAAGTAAAACATTAACTTAAGCAGGTAAGGGGTAGTGCAGTTAGCGAGTTGGGGTAGTGGCTTTAGCAATTCCCCCTACTTGCCTGCTACGCGCACCATGTCCAGCCAATCAGATGAATGGTGAGGAGCCAGTCATAGCCAATCACGCGCTTAGGAGCGCCTCAGTCTCGAATTCGCTCTGTACTGTAGCTGTTATAAGAGCGTCTCACTGAGACACGTCATATCGTCATCCTTCGCCATCATGTCCCCAACTTTCGTTCTTCTGGTCCTTTCGGACGCCCCAGAAGCGGGTCTCGATGGCCCATGCTACGGTGAAGTTACAAGTCGCCAGTCTGCTGCCGTGGCTCAAGTGCCACTGCTACCCAGCCCCGATAGCCTTGGTATCACCAGTCACGTCGTTTCCGTCGAAGCCGAAGTCGCACTCCAGCGTCAGGTATCATAGTCGGAGCTTCGTCACGGGGCACCGGGCTGGAAGCTATTGCGCCCTGTATCTTTCCAATACGCGGACGCATTCCACCACGGTCAGATCTCTGCCTATGACGCGACGCACTTCACGGTTGAGTGCCATCGTGCTACGTTTCGTGTTCCACACGATGCTGCTGCCGAAATTGCCCCCGTCATCGCATTCCTCTTATGGGAGGCGCGGCTCTCTCCCGATCTGTTAACATCGTCTGCACTGGAAGCTGCACAGTCGCTTCTCCTTGATCGTCTGCTTGGCGAAAAGGACAACGGCCCACACGAAGCATCGCCAATTTACTAGCCGGAATTGCCGTAGGCACCCCTGTTCCTCGACATAGTAATACTATTCCATGGATATGCCTCGCACAGGAACCAGCAAGCTTGTTCGCCTGGGGCATGTGATCGACTTCACGTATTATATTGATGGTGGCAAGCAACCACCTGCCCGGGTCCAGCTTGGTGCTTTGTACAGCGATGAACCAGAATCCGTTCAAGAGACCGAGCCAGATCGATCACTTGCATTTCCAGATGGTGCGCGAGCAACTTAGTTCTGTGTTCGCGGTCTTATGCTGGGGTCCAATGTGGGCGCGCTGTGCACCGAGCCGATACGTTCACGTCCGATTCTGGATCGGTACAGCATCAGCCGTGGCGTGTGCAGCCAGTTTTACAGTTCAAACACGATGGCTCAAGAACCAAACCGAGTCCTCGGAGCGTCTGAGGCGCAGTGGAATCTTGGAGTGTCGTCCCAGCATTTAGCTGGTGCAAGCAATGTGCTCGCCGACTTGGGTTTACGGGCGTGGCGTGAGCCAAAGCTCTCACAACGGTATCGTCTAACCAACTCGTGGTCACAGGTTCCCGTGCCAACGCAATATAGGAAGATCTACTCCGGCGGCTGGACGCCCTTCAGCACCGAGCCCTCGCATCGACGTCCCAACGGCAATACCAAGCAACCTGGAAGCAGTGGGAGTCATTCTGCACGACAATTCAACGAAGTCCCTGGCTCCCAGTCGATGATCTCTTCAGTTGCTTTGATTGCCGTCCACTGTTGGTCCGGATTGCGTAGCGGAAGCCCAGTCTCTGTTGGAAACGTTCGGGCTAAGCTCAGCCTTATTAAATGGTATCATCGCGTCACCCTTGGCTTTACCCCTCGACTCCACTACGGACACTCTACAGCCATCAACGGAATGCGCCGTCTCAGCCCAGCCCAATAGGTACGAGCCCCAGTCTCCTTCGCCATGCTCCACTCGATTCACTCGCACGCCGACATCCGACACACCCAGCACCGTCTCATTGTTGGGTCTGCGGTCCTGGGCTATTCTTTATGCTAAGGAGCTCTGAGTTCCTTGCTGTGAAAGGTGTCCGGCATAGATATGCCCTCCAGGAGCGAGATGTTGAGGTCTTGGATGTTCACGGTCGACCAGCTCACCGCGCGAAGGAAGCGGCAGTGGTCAAAACCACCTTGAGAGGAAGCAAAACGGATCAGCAAGGCCAAGGAGTGACCCGGTTCTTGCACCGATCTGGCCACGAACGAGTGTTCCCAGTGCAAGCCGGAATATATCTACTCCGGCACACGGTCATCATGAAACTGGACGAATAGGACCCTCTGTGCTTATTCAACAAGACCAAGGCCGACGATTTATCCAAGATCATTAAAAGGGCAGCGACAGCAACAGGTGCAAACCCCAGCCAGTTCTCCTGTCACTCCCTTTGAAGCGGTAGTGCCACAGCTCTAATAGCCGCTGGTGTCGATTCAACCACCATCAAGCTCCATGGGCGGTGGAAATCAAGCGCATTCAAACGCTACACGCGATACACGTACGAAGTCGGTACACAGCTCGCGACGAAAATGGCGGCGGCAGGCAGTATATACCACGGCTTACGCACTGGTCACTGACATGGAATCTCGCCACTTTGTGGCTCATCATTGACCCACTATAAGCCTGAGGAATATCCCTTTACGGCTGCAGTCTCGTACGATACTTTGCCAACAGTTAAAGTTGTTATCTTCTGCTGAACGCAAAATCTCAAGTAGATCGTGGAGGAGACTGGCCTCTTTCTGGTTCAGTGTTGGGTGGTGGCGTTTAAACTTGGCGATGCGCTTCGAGTCAAACTGTTAGTCCTTGTAGATGTCTGAGAAAAGTCTCTGTACGTAGGTTATCCACACCGCAAAACGCCCCTCCCCGTCATTCTGCTGCATTTCTTTCAAAAGCAACTAGAAGACTTCTTCGGACGTGAATTCGCCGTCTGAGCTCTTTGAAAATGAATCCTCGGGTTCTGCCTGAGGGTTTGCCTCACCATTCTCGTTCTCTGGGGTCAGCGCTGGGTCCATCACTGCGTCCGTGTCGTCGTCGTGGCTTACTCCTGGTTCTCCTGGCGTAGCGTCAGGTTGAGCAAGCTCAATCGTCGTGAGCTGGGAGTCGTCCGCCGTGCAAGCATACACGTCGTCGGTAAGCTATTGTGCGCCCACCGCCGCGTTGTTGTCGAGCCGTCCCTCTCCTGTCACTGAGATCTCAGTCGGTAGCCGTCGTCCCCGCCGGTGGGGGGGGGGGTCCTCCGCGCTTGCTTTCTCCATGCTGTTTCCGCTGTCTTGACTTTTATAGAAGACTCTATACAAGTCTGTAGCTTCGCAGTCCTGATTTGTGCTCTCAATTGAGAGCTGTCTTTGGTACGCCACTTCCAAACCCTTACCGATACGTACCGTCGTTCGGGGTTTACTCAATAAAATTGGAAAAGAAAATCGTGACAATGACACTCTAAATCGCGACAGTGATAATTGCAACAGAGGTGAACACAAACATATGCAAAATTAATATAGACAATTACTCTCTGCTACATTTCATCTTCATCCTCTTCTTCACCTTCACCGTCCCATTCGTAGTCTTCAATGTCTTCCGCTTCATTTTTATCTTCGGTGATGGTACCAATGTCCTCAACTTCAGCTTCACTGTCTTCGTCCGACTTCTCCTCGATTGAGCTGAATAATACGTCGGTCCGCTCACTAGTATGACCACCCCATGACCGGAGTCAGAATGATTCCATATACAGACAAAGGGAGAGGATGTGACTAGGACTATCAACCGACTTCCGTCGGTCGCCAAGTTGATGTAATCTCTAATACACAACAACAAAACATAGTATGACCACCCTCCGTTTTCAGTGTTCGCCTTGATCTCTTCCTGCGACTGCGTCGTTCGAAATACCTTCTCACCTGGGCGTGTGCGACGGTTGTGCCGGTTCAGGGAGTTGCGATAGCTCCAGGCTTTGTTGCATTTGTAGCATCGGAATTTCGGAACCGGCGGTGGCCTGCCTCCTCCTTGTAGAAACGGTGAGCTACACTTTCGACTCACAGATCAAAAAGCACTTGTCACAACGAAAACACTTGAATGCAACGGCTACAGTAGAAATTTTTTGCTGAGGTATATCTGAAAAAATGACGGAACGTTGTCAGCGGTACTTTACCGTACCAGCAACGACGTGTGAGCTGCAAAACGAGCAACAGTGTCTGATTGTGGATCGTTGGAGCAGGTGAGGATGCGAGCGTCTGGGCTCAAAATACAGTAGCCTCGAATCTGGAGTGTGACCTCAGCCAAGCCGAACATGGACTTCGAGGCGCGTTTGTGGGTCCATCAAGAGAACATGGGGCGTGGATCATGGGTTCTCAATGGGCATAGGACCTCTCCTTGTGCGATCAAGCTCATAAGATTCACAGTCTACGTGTGCTTTTGGGTTGTGGCCCACAACCGCAGATTTGATGGCGCTTCAGCATCAGCTTGAGTTGATATCAGAAGAACGTTAGCGAGTGGATGGCCTGTCAAAGAATGGAGAAACGATGGGATCTCATTATCATGATGTTACGTTGTCGCTCTAGGCGAGGCTGGGGGTCTCGGCCTCGACGTACTTGGGCGAGGCATTGTTAGCCTTCTTGTGGGCCGGGTTGAACAGCTCCTCGATGTCTTCGAGCAAAATGCCGTTGGTCTCCGGGCAGAAGAAGTACACGAACGTGCCCGAGATGCAGCACGTGACCGCGAACATGAAGAACACGCCGTTGATGTTGAGCGACGGGAAGAGCTTGACCACGTAGGTCATGACCACGCCCATGACCCAGTTGGCCATGGTCGAGAGCGACACAGCCGTGGAACGCACCTTGAGCGGGAAGATCTCGGCCGGGTAGATCCAGCAGATGGGGCCCCACGAGATGGCGAAGTTGAACACGAAGAAGCACGTGCCGAGCACGATGACCCAGCCGCCACCCTTGGGGCAGCCCGAGTCGCTCGTGTTGCCGTTGCACGCGGCCGTGAACACGATGGCCGAGAGCAGGTGGCCGAAAATCATGCCCACTGCACCGATCAGCAGCAGCTGGCGACGGCCGTAGATGTCCACCCAGTGCATGGCCGGGATGGTGCTCACGCAGTTGACGATGGAGATGATGAGTGCCGAGAGCACGCCCTGGCCCGTGATGTCCTTGAAGATCATGGCGCCGTAGCTCATGACCGGGTTGATACCGGTAGCCTGCTGCAGCACCTGGAGGCACATGGCGATGCACACGCGCTTGAGGATGGACGGCTCCATCAGATCGGCGTACTTGGACGACGTGCCTTCCTCTTCCAGCTGGTCGCCGATCGACTGCAGCTCGTGGCCGATGTTCTCGGTCTGACGCAGCTTCTTGAGCACGGCTTCGGCCGCGTCCTTGCCCTTGTGCTGGTAGGTCCAGCGAGGCGACTCGGGCACGCAGAAGATGCCGCACATGACAATCACGGGTGCTACGAGGCACACGCCGTTGGACCAGCGCCAGCCGTGGGCCGTGTCCTTGATACACTCGTTGATGATGTTGGCCAACAACAGACCGATGGTCACGGTCATCTGCATGAAGCCGGCCAGCATGCCGCGCAGCTCCTTGGGTGCCATCTCCGAGCCGAACAGCGGCAGCGAGAAGGACGAGTTGCCGACACCGAGACCCTGCACCACACGCGCCGCCAAGATGGAGCTGTGCGCACCGGCGGGGCAAAGGCAGACCCAGAGCGTGCCGATGCAGAAGAGCACGCCTGCCTCGAAGATGGCCACGCGGCGGCCGAACTTGTCGGCCACCACGCCGCCCAGCAGCGCGCCGAAGATGCAGCCGATGTTGTAGATCATGTTGTACCACATGGTGAACGTGGTCCACTTGCCCGGCAGGTCCGAGGACGACACAGTGCACTCGGCGTACGTGAAGTTGTGGAAGCCGACGCAGAAGTCGTTCAGATATGAGTCCATGATGAGCACGGCGCTGGTCACGCCCTGGTCATAGCCGAAGAAAAGCCCGCCCAGCGATGCGAACACACACACGATAATGGCGTACGTGCGCTTGCCCTCGGTTGGGATGTCATCGTGGACGCGCAGGTCTTGAATCAGGCCGCCGCCAGCCATGAGGAACGCTTCTTGATGGACCGGAAGGAGGGCTTGAGCTCAATCGAGACGATTGGAGAATGAGACTTAGCCCCACCGACGCCTCTGCTCGATGGATCACGAGCGTTTACAATGTTTGCGTTGTTGCAGTTGGTAGAGAAAGGAGATCCCATGGGCACTGTTGGTCACGCGACTACCGTACCTTAATGGCGGGGCAGCTATTGCAATGTCTCTGTGCACTTGATTTCTGAGGCCAAAGCCGGGGATGGTATGTTCTTCAATACCTGTATTTAGTGACATAATAGCTCTAATTACAGGTATAATTGTATCAATTCGAGACTTATGTAAGTACTTATGTTCTTACAGTCAGGGATACTGAGAAGGCGCACTGATCTGGAGCTTCAACTTCGACCATGAGACCGTGCAATCCGTGCATCAAGATGTGGGTCAGATGTGTGGACATGCGGAATCATAATACAATATGCAAATAACAATAAAAAGTGTGCGACACTGCGGTACTAAAGCTACACTACCGTCGTCAAATATCAAAACACATCAGCTCTCTTCTATTTCAACGCGCATCCCGCTTTGGACTGATCCTATTGGAGGGCCATAGCAGTGCTGCTGATAAATCAAGCCGGGCGAAGGGTGCTACGATACTGAACCACTTCTCGCCCGACTTGATTTATCACGCCATCACTGTCTTTCTTCAACTCGGCTTGGCAAGCTGCAAAGCACCAGCACCAGCCCACCCCCGGCACCCCGAGCTGGTCTTGTGAGCAACGCGTACTTTGGCCAGAGCTCCTGGGCCACACAATTGCTCTCCTGGTCTGGCTGAGGAATATAATAGATTACGCTGCC
>JAADVQ010000508.1:0-13403 GCA_023335835.1 Elongisporangium senticosum
TGACACGAGTGCCACGGCTGCAATCTTGTTTTCCATGTTGCCGTCGCGAGCCACGAAGATGAGCTGAACACCGTTGTAGTTCCTGTGTTTCATGTGTGCTGCATCCACACCGAATATCTGCTGGCAGTTGATAAAGAGGTCTGAGTCGAGCACGATAGTCGCCCTTGTGAACATTCCGTCACTGTCGCGTTGAACTTCCGTATACAGCTTGCTGTTAACTCGAGCCAGCTCGCTCATGTAGCTTGGGAGATACTGGATCGAATCAGTGTCTTCGGCAAACAGCTCTTCAAGGATTTGCTCCTTCGCTCTTCCCACCATTGACCGATGACACTGATATCCTTCTTGAAGCTTCAGCTGGCTCGAGAGGGACGGGATGGACACCGAGTTGTCTGATACCGCTGACGCTCGCACCACCACGCTCGCCACAACCTGACGCTGAGTTGGCCGTGGAACTCCGGTACAGTTGACGTGCTCAAAATTGGCTGACGTCACATGCCAGGTCGGCTCCTTTTCTTTACTGCGACTCAGTGACGCATTAACGAACCAGGGGCACGTCGAGCATGTACACACGTACTTTCGAAAGGTTCCACCTCTTGTTTTCACGATCGCTCTCTTTCCTTGTTTGAGAGCTGCATCTTGAACTGTTGCAGTCAGCTCCCTGCTGTTTCGCCAGGTTCCGGTCCTTAGGTCGTGCTGGAGTTGTGACGTCTCCATGATCTTCAGTAATGAGCAGCTATGCAACGACTCTCACATGTCCAACGAGGTCTATCATCAGATTGGGTGGACGATCTATTTAATAGGCGAAAGAGTGCTCCACTGTGCGATCTTTAGGATCAGAAGGGCCAGAATGCTCTGATGAACGCAATTTCTGCCGTTATAGCTGCTTACAACTATGTGATACAGGTGTAGATTTGATTGTGTCAATAGCATCGGTATGTTACCCGTAAGTTACGAGATATAATACAGCTTGAGTCACTTTCTGAGGAAATAATACAATTTGAGTCACCTTTTGGAATTTACCCTTTTTTTATTTATTGTTGAAATGGGGTATTTTTTTATTTACGTTTGATATTGGGGTATTTTTTTTATTGTCCCTTTCGGAAAATAGAGTTTTACACTGAGTGGGATCCTAACAGTCAGGAGCGCTTTTTACTGCTCTATTTTGAAATAGAGTTTCCAGAAAAAAGAGGGCTCAATTGAGTTGGGATCCAAACGCGGCCTTATATTTTAACTTATCGGCCTCATTTGCTTCCGTCTGACTCTGCTATTCAAACCATATGGCACGCAACGCCGCTGATGAATTTTACTTTGATTTGAGGGCGACGTGCTTGCGTTGGTTGGTCAATTGACTTCACCAAATGCTAGAGAAAACAACGGCGAAAGAGACTGCGAAGAGCCTCGGCAGCAGGTTTTGCTTTACATTGTGCTTGAATGCGACTTAATCGACGACATCTGCCCATTCAAAACGTTTGGATGTATGCGGATCTTCATCCTCGCTGTTAGAATAATCCATCAATGACCAAAAGCAAAAGATGAAAGTTAAAGCCGATAACCAACTTGACGCTTTTTTCCATTCTTGAAGCACTTTGTACCGCAGCGATTTGAACAAACTCCCAATTTACGTGCAAAGTTGACGATCATGCTTCACTAAATATTGCTGCTTCGCCATAGCAAGGTTGACCACAATGGCGGTGGTTATCACCACTCCGCAGAACGCAGGGAAAAAACGAGCCAAACATTTTCACTAGCTGGCTGGACTCTCGCGTCAACTTCTCCTAGAGTCACTCGGATGAATGATCGAATTTCACGCAGCTGAATCACGCTGTTGCAAGTCACCGCGACCATGAATATCAAGCGCAAACCGCAGCACACGGTGCGCCATCGCGACTCCTGAGACAGTGCGCTCAGCAGCAGCAGAGGTGCAAGCCCCATACGCATGGCTGTCGACTAAATAGTCTCCTTTTAAAGGAGACAGGTATTATACTCTACCAGCCCTCATCATTGTGAGCAATCCTCCGCCGTATCTTCCAGTCTTGATCGCTTGCTCTCGTTGCTGTTGCTCTGCATTGCTGCTGGAGCCTTCATCTGTGAGATCAAAACCATAGAGTGAGGGGATCTCCATCTGTGGATTGTCACGTGCAACAGGTGAATTTATCAACGAACCTGCTGCCTCACGGGATATTTTCTGGTATTCTTGCTCATTTTGGCTGTGATAGCGACCGGTAAATCCACTTGGCACTCGTCTGTCGGCAGATGATGCACCACAAAGTCAGATTCGCACAAACAGACAACAGAAGTAGATTGTCTCCTCACCTGCGAGCTGAATAAGGTACATGACCATTTCTCCCAGTTCTTCTCCGAGGTGTTCCTTCTCCTCAGCTGTCCATTCTGATTTGACAGGCAGCAGGCAAGTAAGAAATCGACATTACAAGCAAAAAGCACAGTCAGAGCCCCAATCACCTTGTGCTGGAGCGCCTTCATTTCTCCACTGGAAGCATTCGCACAGCTCACTTGTCTTTCTCGTCAGCGCCAGCAACAGATTCCGCGGCGAGTAGAACTACCAGCGCAGTAAGGTCAGTCGGACGATCGATTATCTCGATCAACCGACTGCTCGTGCGTACCTGATCCCAGCCGCGCTCCTGTGCAAAAGCGGACAACTGTTGTCGTAGCCCCTCGAAGGTCGTAGCGGAGTCTTCAAACTGGAGGGACGCCTTCCGCTTGCGTGATGAGAGCGGTCTCGATGAGGAGGAGGCAGAAGAAGAGCCTATCGTGGCGGTATTCTGTTCAAGCAAAGCCTCGGTGCAGTGTGAACCTGGTATGCTCAAGAACTGTTCGGTCATAGTGGACGCGGATCTCGTGGGCATTCGGCTCTGCATGTGCGCATGCACCAGAGCTTGCGCCTGCGCTTGAAGCAGATCCTGCGCATGTTGGACTGGTTGTTGGCCTGGCAACGCTACAGAATGGACTAGAGATGCTGGACCGATTAAAGGTGCTGCCAGTGGTGCTTCCGCCGCTGGAGCAACAAACTCGTACTCTGTGTCGCGGTGCAGCGCTTCAACGGACGTCATGGTGTTTGGACCGATCGGGTGGTTGTGCTCGTCATGCACGCGCACTTTGACGCGATACGTCTCGCCGAACTCGACGGCCGAGGCGTAGACGTGGAACGGACAGCCGATGTCGCGCAGCTTGTGGCGCAACCGCTTCCCATGGCCACGCGCGCGGAACTTGATGCCGTGCGTGCACTTGTAGGTCTTGGACAGGAACTCTGCGATGACTCTGCGGTCGTGGCGGCCCTTGGAGACCGTGCGGTTGTACACTTCAAAGGTCAGACTGGACCTCTTGCGCAGAGGATGGTGCTGCGTCATGGCGTGTGCCACGGCCGCATCAAAGGCTTCCCAGTCTTCATAGCACGTAACAAACACTGGCGTTTTCTTCGCTTTCTCCCTATTGTTGTGGCTCCCATTGGAATCCGCTGAGTCGTCCGCATGGACTGCGCTCTTGGCCCCTCTGGGCTCCATGACGATGCCGTATGTGTTTTTTTAAAATCTACATATTTGGATTATTCAATAAAACTCAATATTGTTGCTGAAATGGGACCTTTCAAAGTAGATATCAATAACCGTTACCGGCTATCACAGGACCGTCGTGCGGTGGTGCGTATCATCAGAGCTCTTCGATCAGCTCCGAAGCTCTCGACCGAAGGACCGATGGCGCTGCTCGCGTCCCTTTCACGGCGGTGCGCGCGTCCGCTGCAGACGCTGCTGGTCATGCCTCAGGCTCTGCCAGCTGTTCAGGCTGCCGCAGTCGTGCATCGTGGCGGTCGCAACCGGCCGCTCTTCGGGTCACTGCCGTCGTCGACTTCGTCGTCCTGCATTGGCGCTGTGGCCGGGTTCGCATCCAACAGCAAATGGGGTCCTATGAACGAAGATATCAGCGCCAACGTCGTGCAGCTCGTGGCGAATGACGGCAAGTTGCAGCCCAATGTGCCGTTCAAGCGCGCGCTGCGAGAGGCGCAGGACCAGGGCATGGACCTGGTGCAGGTGTCAGCGAATGGCCAGCAGGTCATCTGCCGCATCTTCGACGCACGGAAGCGAATGTTCGCCATGAAGAAATCCACCAAGGCGGCCAAGCCGAAACAGGACAAGGAGGTCGTGTTCGGCGTCAAGATCGAGGTGCGTGGCCTTTTAATTATTGCCATGATGATGCGCATTTGCGCACCATGGCTCTCAGCTATGTGCTCGTACTGATCGGCCTGCTTCTCTACGCATCGTCTTGCGGCTCTTACGCAAACGCATGACAGGGGAACGACATCAAGACCAAGGTCGAGCAGGTGAAGAAGTTCCTGGCCAAGGGCCACAAAGTCAAAGTCACCGTCAAGTTCGCCAAGGAGTTCCATCTGAAGCACCGCGCGCTGGACAAGCTGGCGGACATCCAGGAGGCCATCCCAGCTGAGGAAGGCGCCGCCGACCAGGCGCCTCGCGACCAGTACGGCGGCGTCTACGTCTACGTGGTGCCTGCCAAGTAGCAGCTCTGCCATGCCCATATTCCACTTACAGTAAATAGAAACGCGGAGGCCCTCTATCCAAGAGACAGTCCTCTTCAGTAAAATGTTGCATGTTGTGCGAATGTGGTTGAAAGAGCGTCCTCTATTGAAGCGCGTGGACAATTTCCGCCCCCCGCCCCCTTCATTAGATCGCGTTCTCAAGAGCTACAAAGCAGCATCATGGGCGCGGACACGACTGCCGCCAAGACGCCCAAGCAGGCCAGCCAGGGTAACATCTCCGAGGAGATCGAGGACGCGCTGGGCACGTTGCCCAACATGAAGATCTCGGAGATCTACTTCCTGCTGCAGCACCAGCACACGCCGGCCAAGACGCTGCCGGACGCCGAGACCGAGAGCTACAAGCGTCAGCTGCTCGAGCTCATCAAGCAGCACCAGATGACGCCGTTTTACCGCCGCGTCTGGAACGAGTTCAAGTGGCCGCTGGACGCTGCGCTGGAGACCGAGCTGCAGGTCGCCAACGACGCCGAGGTGCAGGCGCTGGATGACCAGCTGGCCGACGCCACGCAGAACCTGGGCGATATTGAGGTGCTGGAAGCGCTGCTGGCGAAGGCGCGTCTGTACTCGCGCATCGGCGACAAGGACGCGGCACTCGAGGCATTCCGCATCGCCGGTGAGAAGCCGCAGTCCATCAACCAGAAGATCCTCGTGGCGCTGCACATCATCCGCATCGGTCTGTTCTTCGCCGACCTGGAGCTGGTGGAGAAGCACATCAAGAAGGCCACAGCGTATGTGCTGCTCTGATGCGCTTGCTGCTGCTATGGTAACTACTAACGCCTTGGCATGCATTTGCACAGACTGATTGACGAAGGTGGCGACTGGGACCGCCGCAACCGGCTCAAGGTGTACGAGGGCTGCTACCTGCTCATGGTACGCGACTTCAAGAAGGCGTCCGGCCTGTTCCAGGCGTCCATCGCGACCTTCACGTCCACGGAGCTCATGCCGTACAACTCCATGATCTTCTACGCCGGCATCACGTGTGTGCTCAGCATGAACCGTGTGGACCTGAAGAAGAAGATTGTGGACTCGCCCGAGGTGCTGGCCGTGATCAACGAGATCCCGCACCTGACGGCCTTTGTCAACGGCATCTACTCCTGCGACTACAAGCAGTTCTTCACGGCCATCGTGGACCTGCAGCCCTTCATCCTGCGCGACCAGTACCTGGCCACGCATGTGCGCTACATCTACCGCGAGCTGCGCGTGCTGGCGTACGCGCAGTTCCTGGAGGCCTACCGCAGCGTCACGATCGCGTCCATGGCCTCGGCCTTTGGCGTGAGCGTGGGCTTTCTGGACACGGAGCTCGCGCGCTTCATCGCGGCCGGCCGGCTGAACGCCAAGATCGATAAGGTGGCCGGCGTGATCGAGACCAACCGCCCGGACGCCAAGAACGCGCAGTACCAGGCCGCGATCAAGCAGGGCGACGTGCTGCTGAACCGCATCCAGAAGCTGGCGCGTGTGATCAACGTCTAAGACAGGTCTTTAAATCAACTCGTTTGATGCAATGGCTTATATATAGTCGCTATTGATACTTGCTGTCTATGCGATCAGCTGCACGAGGATATCCAGGTCCATGCTCATGCAGTCCTTCTTGCCGTAGCTGCGCACGAGCGTGAGCGCATCGTGGTGCGCAAAGTCCGGCACGAGGTCCTCCACGAGCGCCGTGACGTCCTCCACGTCCATGTCGTGGCGCGAGTTGTTGGGTCGCTGCTTGTGCCTGGCCACGCGCCCAAGGAACTCGCTGCGGTCGATGGTCTGCCGCACCTTGCGCAGTACCGCGAGCTTGTCCGAGCGCGGGAACTTGGCCGCGTGTGCCTCCATGTAGTTGGCGCTGTACTCGTCCATCTCGTAGATGATGAACGTGCGGCCGGCGATGTCCACGTGCGCGCCCACGTAGAAGTCGTCCAGCCCGAGGTACACGTTCGTGTTGTTCCGGCTGAGCATGCCGGCTCGCTTGACGCGCATGCGCTCGAGGAACTTGCCGCTCACGATGCCCGCGTTGCGCTGCATGGGCTCGGCGATCGTCACGCTCTGGTCCGATACGATGACCGAGATGATGAACCGCCGGTCCACGTCTTCCGGCTGGGCCGTGTCGAAGCGCGCGCGGAACCGCAGCACTTCGGTCGTGTCCAGCGACTCGATGCTCTTGAGCGGCGCACGGGGCAGCAGGTGGTAGCACGACTGGAGCGAGTCCTCGTCCGAGCCCACGCCCAGGTACACGGGCGGCACGAACGGCGACGCGGGTTTGTCCTCCTCTCGGACCACGATGGCCTTGCCCAGCGGCCGGCGCTGCGCATCGTACCACTCGCGCGTGCTGGCGTCGGCGTCCAGCAGCAGGATGCGGCGGTTGAAGATCTGCAGATGCTTGCCGATGGCGAAGTCCTCCCACGAGTAGAAGTTGCCAGCCTGAGCGGCCAGACTCTCCTCCGTCTCCTCGTCACAGACCGCAGCGCAGGCCTGCTTGGCCGGGTCCTTGGACAACTTGGCGCGGTTCAGCAGCTTGGGGAACGGGTCGCAGCCTGAGTTGCGCTCGTAGGACTCGAGGATCTCGATCGTGTTGTCCGAGAGGAAGAAGTGCAGCGTGTACCGGTGCTTGATGCCGTAGAGCTGGTCCGTGTCGTCCCAAATGGCGAAGAACCGCAGCACGTGCCGATCGTGGTCCAGGAACCGCCGCAGGTTGTCGCTCGGGCGCGCGAACTTGCCCAGCGTGGCTTCCATGAACTCCTTCATGGGGTACTGCTTCTTGCCGTAGTTGGCGTCGGTGTCCGCGCCGGTCTCGCGCGCCATGTGCGCCTTGCGCAGCTCCGTGTACGGGTCGCGCGGCACGGGCTCGTCCTCGGGCACGTAGATCTGCTGCGACTGCAGGAACTGCCTTGTGAACAGGTCGGCCGTGAGCAGGTGGAATGTGCGGCCGTAGAAAGTCAGCTCGGCGCCGATGTTGAGCATGGGGTACGAGAAGTATTGGATGTTGCCCTGCTGGTCGCTCTCGGGCATGGGGATCCGGTGCCGCTTGACGAAATTGCCCTGCAGGATGCCGCTGTTCTCGACCTTGGGCTCCGTGATCTGGATCGTGTCGTCCTCCAGATAGTAGAACACCTCGCACTTGCGCACGCGGTAGTTCTCCAGGTTGCTCTCGTGCACGGCCTCGAGGAAGTAGCCGCCGAAGCGCAGCACTTTCTTGTCCTGCGCGATGAACTTGGGGCAGAACGGCGTGCGCACGGTGAGCAGCGCCGCGGCCGCGCCGCCGCCGTTCTCGAGTGTGGTGCCGCCGGCCAGACCCTGCTTCTCCAGCTCACGCACGTAGAACGAGGCCGGCTTGGTGTTGCCCAACGCATGGCCGCGGGTTTTGGGCGCTGTGTCGCCGTGCCGGCGTAAGATCATGGGCACTGCCTGCTCCTTGGCGAGCAGCGCTGGACTCACCATGGCGTCTCTGGGATCTGGTAAAGGCTGTAGGCTGCTTTAGACAGCGTCTGCGTCTGTGCCAGAGCTCGACTGAGCGAGCGCTCGAGTCGCATTGGAGCAAGACAAGCGCAGCGGCTATTGATATCGCTGGCAGAAATAGCCCATTGATCTGATCTCCAAGCTATTCATATACACTTGAAGCAGGCAGGTACACGAATGGGTACACTCGTATCCATTCGGGTGACGAGAAGAACGACAAGGAGGCGCCATCCATAGCCAATCAATAACACGACCTGTATTCATCCAATTCCGCAACGCTGTGTAAATACGCGCGGGAGAAGTGGACCACGAGCCGACTAAACGAGCAATCTGAGGGAGGCCTACTGCAGCTACGGGATCTCTCTAATCTTCGGCGGCGTCGCCGTCCACCTGGCGGCTTTCGATCTCCAGCTTCTCGATCATCTGCAGGAGCTCCTTCTCCTCATTCACGCTCACCACCTTGGGCTCCATCTTGACGGCCATCGTGCCCTTCTTGGCCAGGATGTGCTCCCGCACGGCCTCGATGGCCTCCTGCAGCTTCTGGATGCCCTTCTGCTTGTCCAGCGTGCTCGTGGTCATGACGTACATGGGCGGCGCGATCAGCTTGACCTTGACGGGCACCTCCTCCGTGCTCAGCGCCTGCGCGGCCTGCAGTGCCGATCGGATGGCGTCGATGCCCTCGTACGTGAAGCACGTGACCTCAATGTCGGCACGGACCTTGATGGGCTGTGGGGTCAGACGACGACGGATCTGTGTGTTCACCGAGGCCAGGATCTCCGGGGTCACGTCCAGCTCGTCGAACACGCTGGGGTCCGTGATGCCCATCTTGAACACGTCGTAGCAATGCAGGTATTCCACCTTCTTGTCGTCCTCGTTCTGCGACTCGAGCTTGAACTTCTTGTACAGCGGCCACGCAACCTTCTCGTACAGATCCTCGATTTCCAGACCGGTATCCTGCGCCACCTGACGCAGCACACTGCAGCAGCAAACACAGCGTTAGATGAGAGCCCCCAACTACAGCAGAGGTGGCACAGTGAGCACGAACCCGTGGACCGTCTTGGCCTTGTTGTATCGCTCCTCGCACTTGGCGATATCTTCCGGCGAGACACGACGCTTGGACAGATCGATGTAGCCCTTCTCCTTGTCCACACGCAGCACCATCACGACCTCGTTCTTGCCCACGCGGATGAGCTTGTTGATCGAGCGGATGCGACGGCGCGACAGCTCCGAAAGCAGGATCATGCCCTCGATGTTGTTGTATTCCAGCAGCGACACGTACGCGCCCATCTCGGCGATCGAGCGCACGTTCACCATGACGAGCTCATCGATCTCGGGGAAGCGCTGCTCGTAGAAGCGGCACTGCAGCTGGATGACCTCGGCGCTGGCGTTGGCGTCCTCTGCGGCGGCGGCGGCGGCATTGGCAGTGGCTTCTGACGCGCTCATGATAGATCGAAGAACTCGGTCGTTGTCTCTCTGGCCCCCTTCCTGCCTTTAGCTATTGGCTTGGCCTCCTCCACCACACGGTCCAATCGGCTGCCACCCACAGGAAAATTCCCTCTTTTTACTTAAATATGGAATATTTTAGAAAATATATCCTTGGAAACGGACTTTTCCTAATTCGGTCAGCCGAAATATCATGAGTCCATACAAATATCAAGTATGAAGTACCGGTATTCCAACGACCCTGATCAGTATTTCATGATTTTGATCGAGAAATGCAATATGTGCAACGACGGAAAGACCGGTTCAGATCAGACCGGTTCGGCGGAGGAATCAGTCCAGTTGAAGATGGAGTGATGGTCGAGCGCAGAGCAACAGGATGAGCTGGCATGCACTGGGCGCGCTGGTGACGCGCGTGAGGTCCAAGCGGCAGCTCAAGGAGCCGCAGGAGGGCCAGGGGGGAGAGGAAGCGAGCTCCGTCATGCACACGCGCCTGCAACAAGAGCAGGAGCTGCATCGCAAGCGCGTGGCCAACACCTTCGTGCCGGTGGTCTGCAGTATCTTTGGCGTGATCATCTTCCTCCGCCTGGGCGTCGTCGTGGGCACGTTGGGCGTTGCGCATACACTCCTAGTCATTGTGCTGGCGTTTGTGATCACGTTCCTCACGGTCGGATCCATCTCCGCCCTGGCGTCGACGTGTACGACAGCCACAATTCCCTCGATTTGTGTTTGATTGACCATGGAATGCTGACACCAGAACTCGTGCGTTGTAGATGAATCGGCGCATCCGGGAGGCTTGTTCCACTCGCTGCGACGGTCGCTGGGTCAACGACTGGGCAACATTGTGGGCATCATGCTGCATCTGTCCTTCGGTGTCTCTACAGCGTACTACCTGCTCGGATTCGCAGAGATCGCGCTCTTCTACTTTGGCCTGGACGCAAACGCAACAAAGCTGCCGTGGAGCGAGTCGGGCTCTTGGCTTCATATCGCATGTGCCAGCGCTCTTTTGGCTCTATTTGCAGCCATGTACGCGCGTGGAGTCGCAATGACGCGCCGTGTGCTGCGGTTTGTGCTAGTGATGGTCATGGTCGCTGTGACTTGCAACGTTGTGATTCTTCTCTTCGTGAAATCCGATTCCACTGGCCATTCATCCGAACGACTCAAGGGAAATTGGACGCGAGACCCCAGTGGCCAGCTTGTGGAAATGTTTGGTACGTTCTTCCCCGCGTTCTGTGGAGTTGTCGCTGGTGCGCATTTGGCTGAAAGTGTGCCGACCACATCCAATTCGATTTCGTTGCAATATCAGAACACAAGGTCCCCCATCCAGTTGATTCTTGGCGTTCACAAGGCTCTCGGATTCACTTTGCTCATCTATATTCTTCTGGTTCTTGTACTGGCGACCAGCGTCGAGAATCATGCGCTTCGTCACGATTACTTCATCGTTGAAAACGTCGTGGATTCGTTTCTTGGAGTGCCTCTTGTATTTTTGGGAATTGCGTGTGCGACTCTTTCATCGGCATTTTCCAATCTCGTGGGTGCGACAAGCATATTGACAACGGTATTATCGTTAAACGATAATGATTTTGAGTTTTCTGAAAGCTCTCCGCTCAATGGAAATGTGGCCAAGCGCCAATCACGGCCATCGTGGCCAACTCTGCTATGGACGTGTGTGCTTTGTGAATCTGCAATATTCTGTGGATCTGTGGATAGCATCATGCCTATTGTTAGTGCGATATTCCTCCTCACATTTGTGATCATCAACTTTGCCTGTCTACTACAAGAAGTTTCGTCGCCGTCCTTTTTCCCGTCATTCCGATTGGTAAGTGTGTGTATTCCCTCTTGATAACCAGCATACTCTCGTTGTACTCACGAACTTTCTTGGCGTCATTTCTAGTATTCGAAGTGGACGGCATTTCTTGGGTGTGTTCTTTCATTAGGAGCATTCATTTTGGTTGTGTCGTCGATATTCCTTTATATCGTGGGGGCTTTTGTAGTGGTATATGTAACATGGTATCGAGGCGAACTCTCTGACCTTGTAAACCACATTGCTGCGGCACAAAGTGCGTCTAGAATGGAAAGAGAGCGAAAGGTTGGCTATCGGCTTCAGCTTTCACCTTCTGCTTCTGGTGCATATATATCATTAATGGATTATTCTGACAGCGAGGATGAAGATCAGCATGAATCAAAGCGTTTTGAATTGGCTGCACTATATGTACGCGATGCTGTCAACGGACGATTTTTGGGAGAAGAGTACTTAATTGAAGGGATCCAAAAGACTTTATACAGGCGGACGTACCACGCTCTCCAGTATGGTCGACTTGCGAACATGACAGTGCTGATGGCGTTGACATTTTTTGAAACTCCATCGTGGTGCATCTTTCAACCTTCTTGTGGTGATCGGCGTGAAATTCTCACGTGGAATTTGCCCATGCTATCTAAAAACATCGCATCGTTCATTGAGCTGACGTGCCTCTCGATTCTAGCTGCTGAGATGATGATGAAGTACACATACATGGGGCAACGGCTATATTTCGTGAACAAATGGCATTTGATGCAAATTATTCTCTTGCTGGCTGAATTTGTGGCAGTGCTAGTGGTCATGTGCGCCCCTCAAAAGGAAGCGAATTCGGATAAGACTACGCCCCCCGTGCTATCGCCAATTATTCGCCCAGTTCTGCTGCTTACGACAAGTCGACGACTTCGAGCTGCCTTTACAAGTTTGGCTAGAGCTATTCCGCATTTCGCTGATGGTTTACTCACGTTGACAGCCTTGATCGTGGTATATGCTGTGTGTGGCATGGTATTGTTTGAAGGCACCAGCGAAGGTAGTCAATACTTCAGCAACTTTGCTGATTCATGCATGAGCTTGCTAATCCTGCTGACGACTGCAAACTATCCGGACGTGATGATGCCTATTTACTCTGAAGTACGCGCTGCGAGCCTTTTCTTCGTCAGCTTCTTAGTGATTGGCCAGCTTCTTGTGATCAATCTCGTGTTTGCATCGGTGTACCAAAACTATCGCCAAGAAGCTGCTCAGCGTGCAACAAAGTATGAGTTCAAGCGCCAACAAGCGCTTCGTACTGCTTTTCAACTGCTGCCTCCGTTCGACTTCGGAAATGGTAAAAAACAGAACCGTGGTGAAAAGGTGATCACAAAAGCCACGTATGATCGACTCGTTTCTGAGATAACGCGACCCACGCTTTCAATCTTCCATGAATCCAACCGAAAAAGTAACTCGAGAGGTAACGCAGCCGATATTGTAGATACTGACGACGAGGTCATTATTTCCTTTGGAGACTTTGTGCGCATGATCCAGTTGTTCGATTCGAGAAAGAAGAATCCGATTCGTCATCGTGCTCGAGCCACCACACAAGCCAATAGCAAATTTGCAGTTGTGAACTTCCTTCAGCGAGCTGTTCTGAATGGGAAATTCGATAAAATGGCTGATATCCTGATTTTTGGGAACCTGATCATCATTTCGATCGCGATTCAAGCAAGAATTGACGACAATGGGAATCCGAACTCACACTCGTACATGGCATGGGAATTGTATATGCCCTTGTTTTCCTGTGTGTATTTGGCGGAGATGCTGCTCAAAATGTACTCTTACGGTTTCGGTCCCTATTTCCACCAGACCAAGAATGTGTACGACTGCGTCGTGACAATCGTTATCTCGATTGCTGAAGTCAGTATCCATGCACACTACGGCAACAATGTGAGCTGGGAATGGGCTCGAGTGCTGTTGTTGCTACGGTTTCTCCGGTGTTTGCGACTGCTTGTTGCCCTACGAGCAATTAATTCAATGTTTGCGATCGTTGTTCGTCTTCTCCCTTCATTCAGTGCTCTTTACGGTGAGTCTATTTAGTTCGAATTAGTGGCATTGCTTTAATTGATTAACATGTGATATTCGTGTGATAGGAATGCTCGGAATCATTGTAGTCGAGTATGCTGTGGTTGGGATGCA
>JAADVQ010000509.1:0-13397 GCA_023335835.1 Elongisporangium senticosum
AAATGCGGTCTGGGGGTGCCCAAACGTGGTCGAGCCGGAAGGCGCGCCTCCAAATATCGTCGCTGGCTTGCTTCTTGAGCCTCCACCGTTACGGCCGGGGCCTGGAGCTCGGTCATTCTTGGAAGCTAACCCACCGAAGGACGTCTTGTTGCCGCTGCCGCCACCACCAAACGCAGTCTGATTCGGAGCACCTCCGCGGCCTGCAAACGGATTTGCAGCTGCAGAGGCGCCTCCAAACGACGTCGCTTGCTGCTTCTTACGAGGCATCACGATCGCAGGGGCGCCGGCCATTCCTCCGGGTGGAAGCGGCGGCTGAAAGCCACCGGAGCCAAACACAGGCGTCGCATTGTTCTGCTTGCCGCCTTGGAATGGGTTGGCAGCCATCGCTGGGCCTGATAACACAGTCGTGTGAGTGTCAATATATTGTTCACTTTACCAGAGTACACGCATGACCCTCGCACCTGCTGAGGAGCTGAACGGGTTCCCATTGCCGCCGCCTGCACGAGCTAGACACGACACAACAGTGAACAATCAAACCAGTATACAAGACTCACCGAAAGGGCCAGCACACGTAGGCTCCCATGCGCTGCGTTTCCTCCCCCTTTGTCTCTTTCCCCTAGCTCTTCCTCGTCCTCCCTCGTCCTGCACGAGTTTGCCGGCGAAAGGAGAGGAAAGCAGCGCATCCAAGCACATGGGCAGAACGACGAGAACACGGCGCATCCGCTACGACTGGTCAACGCTGCGTTCGCCTGGTCCTTCCCTTCGTCCGCAGCCGCCAAAAGAGAGCCGAGAAACGCACCATGCGAGCCGAACATCCTGCACGGCAGTCCAGAGCGCAATAGGCCAGAGCGTAACCCGGCGGCGGCCAGGGGTACCTACTCCTTCGTACCCCGCCCCCGTTTTCGTACCCTTTTTGACAAAACGAGTTCCGTACCCCTACTCGCTAACTGCGCGAAAGCCACCCCTAGGGTCGGGTGTCCCAGTCCAAGAGGGGTATAGTGAGCGCAAGTGAGAGAGAGGACTGGTTCTCATTGGCGTTGGGGAACCACCAATTCTGGAGCTCTTGGGCGCAGCGTCCAATTCCTCACCAAGTTCCAAATTGCCAGAGTAACTTCACGCGAAGGTAATTGCCGGCGCCTGAATGATGAGGCGGAGGGGGCGGTGGCGCATGGCGCGAAAGAAAAGGCCGAGAGACTCATGCGTCTCGCTCTGTGGTGTTTTCAACAGTTAATCAACAATGGTGAAGCACAACAACGTTATCCCCAATGGCCACTTCCACAAGGACTGGCAGGCCCGCATTAAGACGTGGTTCGACCAGGTAAGCAGCTATTGGAGCATCATTGCAGCCGAACGCAACAGCAGCAAATCGACAGCAGCAGCAGCGATCATCGTTTATCTAAAGCATCATCGGACGGCAAGCAGCAGAGGCGTTTAAACACGATCCAACAGGCTTCGAATGCAATAGCGATCGCAATCGTACGCAGACGCAACCGACTAGAACAACACCTGAGAAACGATACGATCTGGAAGTTACTGCCTGCTGTTGATCGATTTGCTGGCTGGATTGCGGATCGGCTTGCAAGAATAATGACTCGCCCAGGATTGTGTTGCTGACGTGCGTTTGGTTTCGATCGTCTACAGGCCTCGAAGAAGAAGACCCGTCGCCTCGCACGCAAGGCTAAGGCCGCTGCCATCGCCCCACGCCCGGCCGCTGGTCTCCTGCGCCCCGCTGTGCACTGCCCTACCGTGAAGTACGCTTCCAAGGTCCGCGCCGGCAAGGGATTCACGCTCGAAGAGCTGAAGGAAGCTGGCATCAACCGCAAGCAGGCTCTGTCTATCGGCATTGCCGTGGACTTCCGCCGCACCAACAAGTCGGTGGAGTCGCTCCAGGCCAACGTTGCCCGCCTCAAGGCCTACAAGGCCAAGCTTGTGATCTTCCCCCGCAAGAACATCAGCAAGCCCAAGAACGGCGACTCGGCCCCGGCTGAGACCAAGAACGCTGTCCAGCACCAGGGCCCTATCTTCCCGATCGCTCGCTCGGTCGTGAAGTCGCAGACTGCCGTCATCACCAAGGAGATGAAGGATTCGTCCGTGTACGCCACGCTCCGTGTCGCTCGCGCCGACGCCCGCATTGCCGGCAAGCAGGCCAAGCGCCTCGCCGACAAGGCCAAGGCCGAGAAGTAAGCGACTCCTCTGTCATGACCGAAGGATCGTGTTGCGCAGTGTGGAACTATGGGAACAATAATACAAAGGAACTACTGTTGGGTGCACTTTGCCAAAAATCAAAACGTGTTCATGTAGCAGCAGCCTAGCGTCGTCTTGCCTTGGTGTCTTGCTCTGGCTGATTCACTGGTCTTGAATGGAGCCATTACGGATGGGATACCGTACGATTGACACCCATCACTCACGTCAAGCGTGCTTTGATGGCCAAGAGAAGAGCTGCACAACACAACGACATCCATGTTCTTGGGATTATAACTGGCCGTGATGGCCAATTGAGAGGACTAGGCCGGCATCTACTAGACGCGGACTCTGTCCATGTCCTCGCCTGCGAGCAGAGGATCCCGCTCTGTGGTCCGGTTCAGAGCCGACGACGCACTGCTCTCCGTATGCACTTTGTCAGGCAGCACATAGAGAAAGACGAGCACGAGCAGCTGACCAGCGGCAGAGATCACGACGAGCACCCAGAGGTGGTCCCAGTTCACGCTTTGCGAGGTGGCGTTCATGACGATGCCCAGAGCGTCCACGACCACGGACGTCACGAGGCCAGACACGACGCCACCAAAGTCCATGAAGGACAAGAACAGCGCGTACGTCAGCCCGCGCACATTCTTCTGCTGGGGGCAGTAGAATGTGGCGACCACGAGCAGCTGCAGCAGTGCGAACTCGGACGTGAACGACGTGATGAGCGATTCGACGGTCGAAAACGTGCACACCGAGACTGGGAGCTTGGCCATGGGCGGCGCCAGCAGCAGGCGCGGTAGACCAGCCACCACAGACGCGACAGTGGAGACCAGGAACACGTGACGCACGTTGCGCCCTGAACACCAGCGCGCGTACATGCAGCAGGACATGAACCGGCCGACCATGCCTGCCAGGGACATGTATTGCACGCACTCGAGCTGGTCTTGTAGCAGAGAGAACGTGTACTGGTACCAGACCATGCCATCGCCTGGCAGAGCGCTGCAGAGGAAGAAGAAGAGCATGGCGGGCAGCACTGGCACCAGCACCTCGAGCTTGTGCTGCAGATCGCACTTGAACGCACGCCACGAGGAGCGCATGGAGTCCCAGAACGAGTCTTCATCGTCCAGAGACAACACAGAAGACGGCGCGACTGATGTGCTTGCAACTGTTGGCGCCTCGTACAAGCCGAAAAGGCAGACACCGGCAGCGACCAGCGGCATGAGACTGGTCCAGGTGATCACCTGCTGCGGCGTGATGGTCTTGTCCTTGTACACGGGGATCCCCAGCACCAGCGCTGCGATGGAGGCCGCGTTCTTGGTCCCATTGGCGAGCGATTGCACTGTGGCGCTCGTGGTGCTGGTCGGGTCTCCGACCGCCAGATCCACGAGGAAAATGCCGAGCATGATCTGCGCAAAGGCCTCGAACACGGCGTCCAGCACGCGCACGATGAACGCGCCGGCGATGGAGTCGACGTACGCGCCCGTGCAGAAGAGCGACACCGCCGCGCCGATCTCGCAGAGCACGATGTAGGACTTGCGGTGGTAGCCCAAGATCGGCAGCGTGTCGGAGAGGAGGCCGTAGAGCGGCTTGAGGTTCCACGGGAAGAACGCGACCGAGTAGTAGATGGTGGTCGTGGCCGGCGGCATGTGGATGACGTCGAAGAGCCAGTCGCCGTAGGCCGTCATGGGGAACGTCTGGAAGAACGCGTGCAGGAAGTACAGCGCCAGCAGCGCCACGGGCACGCGCTGCGCCATCGGTCTTCCGCCCATGCCGACGTCTGCACTCAATTGACACGCATACCCCCTTCCTCTGTACACGACGGGGCTTTTATTCAGGTCGATTTGAGCGTAAAAGTCTGGTAATAAAGTGGTCTACGGTACAGTACACGACTCGTAGTGTTCATCATCGATTGGCTGCGGTTATTGGTGGCGTGTGATTGGCTGAAATGGCGTCCAGAACGGTTCATAGGCCAAAGCCAACAAGTCGACCAGCATGGCCAAGCAGCACGAGAGCATCGACGACGTCGAGGACTTTGACGACGGCACGCGCGCCGTTACCACGTACGACGAGAGCGACCACAGCGAGAACGGCTTCGCTGGCGATGAGGACGTCAACGCGCGGTTGAGCTCCTCGCGCAAGTCGCGGCTTCAGAGTGGCAATCGCAGCAAGGCGGCCACGGCCCAGCGCGCGTCCAAGCTGCGCGTGCAGAACTGGGATGCCGGGCTCATGGAGAGCGCCGAGTACGCCGGTAAGGTGATCCAGCGCAAGGAGATCGCCAGCGAGGACGAAGAGGACCAGGCCATGGACTCGCCAGACGAAGACGCCATGGCCGAATGGTCAGATGCCGAGCCGTTTGGCGCCTCTGGCTCAGAGGAGGAAGCGAACGAGGCTGAAGACACAGATGAAGATGACGACGAGGAAGAAGAGGAAGATCGCGATGCTGAGAAGCTCATCCGTGGGCTGGAGAAGGAGAATTCGGCGCAGCTCATGAGCGCCACGGACACAGCCATGCAGGTGGAGAAGGCGCGTCATGTGCGCCACCAGAAGATCATTTGGGAGCGGTGTCTCGAGGTGCAGATCTACACCAAGCGTCTGCTCACGACCACGAAGGACGCAGCGGCCACGCAGGGGCAAACGGAGGCCGGCAAGAAGGCCGTGATCGAGCAGCTTTACTCGTGCATCGACGCCGTGTCGTCGCTCCAGGACCAGCTCTGCAACACCTCGGAGCTTTCAGCTCCCAAGCGCAATGTGGACACCAAGAAGCGCAAACGCACGTGCGAAGACGCTTGGCGAGAGATCACGGAGGCCAACGAGGCCGTGCTGCCACAGTACAACGACATTCTCAATGTCTCGACACGCAAGACGAATCTGTCCGGCGGCAACCAGACCAAGAAGTTCAAGGCCGTGAACCAGGACATCTTGGCGCAGGTCGAGTCGGTGCTGGCAGACACGCAGCGCGTCAAGCGGAAAGCCCACGCGCCTCTGGACGTGGACAGCAGTGGCCACACCAGCACGGAAGAAGGCCCGAATAACGAGGATCTACTGGACGAGCTCATGTACGACGACTCGGACTTTTACCAGCAGCTGCTCAAGGAGTTCATCGAGAGCGGCGGCGGCGGCGCGCACGACGGACTGGTGCCGCGCACGCACCGCAAGAAGAAGAAGACCGTGAACCGCAAGGCCAGCAAGGGCCGCGTGATTCGATACACGGTGCATCCAAAGCTCGAGAACTTTATGTTCCCGGAGCCGTACCCGAAATCCGACATGGACGCCGACGAGCTGTTCCGCTCGCTCTTCGGCCAGGCTCGCCAAACCTAAGTAACGCCGCGACCAGTGAATAGATAGACTATTGATTCATGCACCATCTCGTCCGATTCGGTCTCTTTTGTCAAAGTTCCAATTCGATTAACAACTTACGGCTTTGCTCTACAGCACATCGTCCTCTTCCTGCTCCTCAGTTTCGCCAGACAGAAACTCCTCCTTCACCTGCTTGGTCTTCTGCTCGATGCCTCTGGCGCGATCCTCGTCTACTCCGTTCGCACCGAGCTTCTTCACGATACCGACCAACTGCACCGCCTTATCAGCGATATGCACGACAGTATGTGCTCGGATCTTCTTCGCGCGTGTGGTTGCTGCCAGCAAGCGCAGTTCTTCGTCTGCGAGATCCATGGCAGCATCCGCGAGCACGGAGCTAGCGTCAATGAGCTCAACCCCGCGCTCTTCGAACCGTTCGGGGATCGAAAATTCGTGCAGACGCCTCAGTTCCGCCGCGTACAGACCGTTCTTGAACACCTTGTGCTTGAGCTTGACCGTGTCCTTGAGCAGTTGCGTGAACTTGTCAATCATCTCGGCCTTGTTCTTGACGTTCGCACGCATGGTCGTCGGTGCGTTCAGGATCTGGGACCGCTTGGAAATCAATTGACCAGCGTCCCGATCCAGGAACGAAAGTGCCCATAGACGGCCATATGCCTGACCGGCATCGAGTCGCTCCTGCTCTGAGAAGTACCAGTCGCGCGTGTCCTTGTTCTTGATGAGCAGCCGCGCCGACCACGTCTGCACCGAGTCCACGCCGAGCGAGAGGCCGATATCTTCGAGTTTCGGGCAGATCTCGTTATAAAATGCGATGGCTTGTTCATCGCTCGAAAGTTCCTTTGCCAGCAACTCCGAGACCAATTGATTCACTTCGTCGCGGCGCTCCACAATCTTCTTGTTGCTTTCCTTGCGCGCTTTCTTCTCAAGCTGCTCAATCATACTCATGCCGCCAGGACCCTTCGTCTGTGATTGTTCCTCTCCGAAAATGTCGTCAATGGCGTGCTCGGCGGCGGCCAATTCCATGGCCATTTGGTCTTCCACGGAGCGTGGGGGAGCAGCTCCGCCAGCAAAGCTGCCACGACCACCGCCGCCACCCCCTCCACCTCCGCCGAAGCCACCACCACCGCTACTGGAGACTAAACAGGCAAGAACAAGATAGGTAAGAAAGTACGTAATGCTCAGAGCTGGACACGACAAACTGACCTTGCTGGATGATCTGCTGGTGCTGCATGAGAATACCGAACAGTTGCTCCATCGATACTGGACCAGTGGATGATGCTGCCGATGCAGCCGGCGGCTACAAATACATGCATGCACATTGGTCAGAACACACGATGAGGCACATAAAGTAAAGAATTGGCCACTTACACCAGGGTCATTCGGAGAAACGTCATCTGGGCGATCCAGCACCATCGGGTCGAGCTTTTCAGCCGACATTTTTAGCTTGATCTGCTCTGCTGGCATGCCCATCTGCTGCAGCTTGAAGTACTTGGCAAACTCTGGGTCATTCTTTACGAGCAAAGGCACGTATGGAACCACAGGCGCTGACGAGCCAAGGCCAGCAAACATGCTCATGTTGAATCCTGCCATGTTGCTGGCAGGTGCTGGAGCCATCAAAGGCGGCTTCAAGGAGGAAAGTATGCCATTCAAATGAGTACAAATCCGTTAGAGCCCAACAGGAACAACAAGTACGTACACCAGGATCATTGGGAGACGCTTTGTTGGGGTGATCGAGCAGGTCTGGGTCGAGCCCTTCGGCTTCCATTTTGAGTTTGATCTGGTCCACAGGCATGCTCATGCTCTTGAGCTTGAAGTACTTCTTGAACGCAGGATCATCCGCAACGGTCAAGGGAACGTAAGCTCCTTCCGCTGGCTACAAATAAACCATGGTGTCAGCAACATACTCGGTCGACCGAAGTTCAAGCAGAAGCGTACCCCTGGATCATTTGGCGATACAGCGTCAGGAGTGTCGAGTAGTGCTGGGTCCACTTCATCCGCAGTCATCTTGGCCTTGATCTGGTCCATGGGCATGTCCATATCCTTGAGCTTGAAGTACTTGCGGAAGGCCGGGTCGTCTTTCACAAGCATCGGTGTGTAAATGCTTCGGGTCATGGGCGTCACAGGCATGCCCATGGTGCCTGCAGGCTGGCTGCTGATGTTTTGCGTCTTTTTTTCAAGCTCCAGCAGTTTCCTCTGCAGATCCTTGAGGTCCTTGAGCTTTACGCCGCCGCTTGCACTCGATGCACCACGATCTCGCGATGAAGCTGCTGCAGTCTCCAATGCACGCGACGACATGAGCTGCGCGATCTGCGACTGAAGCTGGTCGACCGCTTTGCTGGTGGTCATAGACTCCGCCTTGGCCGACAGATCCAGCAGCTTCTTGATCTGCCGCTCAGTAAGTCCGGGCACCTGGATGCCTCCACCACCGCCGCCTCCTCCGCCGCCGCCTCCAGCAGCTTTAGCCCCATTGCGGCGCTTACCAGACGCCCCGCGAGCCAATGGCGCATTAGAAGGACCGACCTCTTCATCCTCTGACTCGCTCTCCTCCTCAGAAGAGTCCTCTTCCTCCTCTTCGCTCTGCTCCTGCTTCATTCGCGCTGTGGTCCACAAGAAAGCCACATGTCAACCTCTGCTCTCAACGTCGTTCAACGACCAGATCCAGCTCACCAGAGATGCAGAACGCGCGGTGCTGCTTGGCATGGCGACGCTTGCACATCTACATAGGCACAGTCAGCAACAAGCGATCGAGGAGCTACGCAAGAGACAAGCGCCGCACCTCGCTGCAATAGAAGGCTTCGTCGCAGATGGTGCAGGGCAGCGTGGCGTTGGGCGTGGCGCAGTAGGCGCAGTTCTCGCTGGGGCCGCTGAACCGGCCGAAGCCTGCGTTCGTGAGCTTACTCATGAGCTCATCCTCGCTGTCGCTGTCGCCCATTTCTCTCTCTTGGGCTTCTTCCTCCTGTGCGCTTTTCCGAAACTTATCTATTTGTGCGCATCTGATTCCGTTCCGACCCATAAACGGGACAAACGGGTGGGTCAAAGACAAGACACTCGCTTCAACCCCAGACCCGGATTTCCAAAATAAACCCGTAGCCCAAGCTTGTCTAATAGTGGTGTAGGGTGAGCAGGGTCTGAGTTTCAGACCCGGGTTGGAAAGGAATGAGTTAACCCACCCAGAAGTCTAAGATGAATAAAACGCCTGCGTTATTTGGGGCGTTTGATTGATTGGTCTGATGATGATGATATGCATGGAGCTGCTGGAGCCAAAATGGATTCATGGGCCGTTGGACTCTCGAGTCTCCAGCGCTCTCTCTGCAGCTGCGAGTTTGCTAGAGCATGTGCAGCATGGGACGAGCCTCGCCTTGGCCGAGCGGAAGGTCCCGGCTCAGGTGCAGGAGCGTGTGCACGTAGGCGATAGCATGGCGCACGGCCAGCACCACGTCGTCCGGATTCTTGGCCAGCTCCGCGGCGATCGCAGACGCCAGCGTGCAGCCAGTGCCGTGCGTGTTCTGGCTCACGATTCGAGCGTTGCGGAAGACGTAGAACTGCTGGGTGGCTGCTTCGTATAGCACGTCGTGCACAAGTCCGTCGTCGGCCTTGAGATGCCCGCCCTTGACCAGCACAAAGGCAGAGCCCCAGGTTGCCAGCGCCTGCGCCGCGTCTTTCATCTGCTCCAGCGTCTCGATCGTTCGATCCTGAAGCTGCAAGCATGACATCATTACACCTGTTAGTCGCATGTTATCAAGCGCTGCGTGCCAATAACTGCCTAGGTAGTTACCAGAGCCGAGGCTTCAGGGATGTTGGGCGTGATGACCGTGGCCAGCGGGAAGAGATGCGAGACCAGACTGCTAATCGCGCTGTCCTTCATGAGGCGATGGCCGGATGTCGCGACCATGACTGGGTCTACCACCAGGCGAAGAAAACGCGGGGCCAGCATCGCAGAGACCTGCTCGATGGTTTCCTGGTCGAACAGCATGCCAGTCTACTCCACAGCAATCAGTTTCACCAGTGACGGGAAGAAGCATGAACAGACGCTGACTCACCTTGACGACATCAGCGCCAATGTCGTCCAGAACGCAGGCCATTTGAGCCACGACTTCGTGCGGCGGAATGCTGTGGATGGCGTGCACTCCATGCGTGTTCTGCACAGTCACGGCCGTGATAGCCGTGCTGGAAAACACGCCCAGATTGGTGCAAGCTTTCATATCGGCTTGAATGCCAGCTCCACCGCCGCTGTCAGATCCCGCGACGATGAGCACACGCGCAGGCATCGCCTTGGGCTGGTGATGGCCTGCCACTCTTGGAGGTGGTGCATGCAGCATGGCACCTTGCGTGATGGCAGAAAGGGACTGCAGGAACGCAATGAACTCGGTCTTGGTACTCGCGTGCACCACAACCCCATCGATGGGCCAGCGCTGCTCCATCAGCGTCTGCATCGTGCTCTGAAGAAGCGAAGACGCTGGGGAACGAGCTGCCTCCGTGGCGGTCGCACGCACGCAAAGGCGAAGGTTCTTGGACGGATGGAGATCGATCTGCACATCGTACGAGCCGACATCAAGCGCTTGGACTTCGATCCACTCTACAGATGCCCAGCGTCAGTCCTGCAGCATTAGAGCCACGTGAGACGTGGCTGGCTCTCTCTACCTCTCGCGTCGTCAGCGACGAGCGTGAAAATGGCGGCTAGACATGGCGATGCCGCGAACGAATACAACGCACACAAGATAAGACGATGACCACAGCAGTCCCTCCGCCAGTATTAACTGGATCAGGTTCAAAGGGTAAGCTTCTCAGCCGATCGTTTGAGCGGCACGCACGCTCAAGGCGGCGGCCAACGATGATACGGCGCCCCTCGCTGAGTCCCACCGGTTAATGACCGCTCAACGCAGTCCATACATAAAAAGCAAACGTGCAAGTACCTTTACACGCGGCCATCGCATCGCAGCAGCGCTCCGGGTCGTCCACAACGTCCAGACGCACGGTCATGGAGCCCAGAGCGGCTGCCGGAGGGAACAGGGACTGCGCGCGCTCGTACGGGAAGAACGCGTTGAAGAAGTTGAGCTCTAGGTGCATGGCGTGGTTGTACAGTGGCACGAGCGTCTCGAACTCGATTTGCTCGGCCGTGACCAAGTCGTCCAGCAGCTGCTCCATGACTGCAGCCGCGCACTAGTCATTGGCAGCACAACGCATTAGAGAACCAGCATTGCATCAAGCAAGCACGCATAGGGAGAACGCACCTCGAACTCGTCGACAGCGTAGGCATCGACCCAGCGCTGATACGGTAGATCCTTGCGTCCGACCGTGGCGGCGTGGATGCGCTGGCCCAGGAACGTGTACAGACGCATGCACGGCGTCATGGTCGTGATGATCGCGGCCACGGAGTCCTGCTGCTTGGCGGTCTGCAGCAGGAAATCCACGTACGCCGTCGTGGCCTGCGCGGCACTCGACTGCTGCACCTGGAACGTGTCGATACCAAACGACTGCATGGCAATCGACAGAGTAAGCCCGAGTGCACATGAGACGACAAGAGCGATGGGGTCTCACCTCCAGAAAGGCCGTGTGCGTGGCCAGCTCCTGCTCCATGCCGTTCATCAGGCGGATGAGCGCCAGCACGTGCTTCATGTCGGCCGCCTTGGTCACCGCATGCGCAAATGCCTTGCTGAAGCCCTGCAAGTAGAACGCGTCCTGCAGCAGAAACTGTTCGAAGCACGCTCTGGGCAGCGTGCCAGCACCCAAGGCAGTCACGAACGGGTGGTAGAGACACTGGTACGCTCGCGGGCGCGCCTGCGCCCACAGTCTCGTTGCCACAGGCATCTCCATCATCTCGCTCATGCCTCACTGATGAGGGGGAATCAGATGAATGGGTGGTGCGCAATACTGGAATTTAACCTCAAGTTCAAGTCGTATATTTGCTATTGAAATATGTAACTTGATGTCAATCGCGATCTCTCCGTCCACGCGCACCAAGTGGCCTTTGACCACGAGCCAAAACAACATCGCAAGTCTTCCGTTTCTTTAGCGAAGAACAAGGCTTTCACCTAACAGACCAGCGAGGGGCTCGCTGGCGGAGTCGCGTTGAAGCTAGCCTTGAAAGGAAGAGTCTTCGTCTCAGACTGGTATACTCCGTGAAAATTAATACAATATTCCATACCGTTACAGAGTTTCCACCGTCTCTCGTACTATCATACTACCTACCAAGCCAAATTACCTCCAATACATGATGTTTTCGGTATATTTTCTTGCTTGAATGTTCGAATGTTACGATGTTGCTAGACAACATTCTTCAGAAGAGGGAAGTGTGGTTCGAGCTCTTAAATGCGAGCGGAGAGGCGATCGCGATGACCGACTACATCGAAGCAGAGAATCACGTGAAGGTTGGTCGTTTCCGAAAGGATGTGCTTGACTATTGTGCCAAGTACTCCGTAATCCAGGCAGTTCTCCCGTCCAACCTCTTCGTCTACGCGAGGCGAGCAGACTATGAAGCAAAGCACCAACTCAACTCATCTGATTTACTGGACGGATATGGCGACGGGGATGACAAGGCGCTTGCTATTGTTGTACCAGCAAGTGCGCTGGGTGTGCCATCGGTAGACGTCCTTGGTGACTTAGTTGAGTCGCGTGTGAACAAGGCCATGCGCGAATGGCAAGAGAAGCAGTCAGAGCACTCGTTCTCGAAACTGGACGCCCGAATGAAAGACAGAGTTGTGAGAGAAATGCGTCTGGAACAGGATATTCACGACATTGATGAGCCTGTGGATACTTCTGTCCCTGGATATACGTGGATTCCGAGAGTTCCGGAAGATGAAGACAGCCAGCGAGACGGCTATATGGCATACTTGAGTATGCATTTGAGGAGCTTGCTTCAGCAGAAGACGTTCTTGCTGGAAGATATTGCACATGATAAATCGCTGTTATCAATTAAGGATCCAAGGCTGCCGTTCCAGATGAACGGCACTGCGGAGGTACTGCTTGTCAAGCGAAAATCAAGGCACAGATTAAACAAGTTGGCTGGAGTCAGTATGGTGATGGAGCTCAAAAAGCATGTCAGCTAATCCAACTTTCCCCAAGCGTTTGGTCAGCTGGTGAGCTGCAGTCTCAAGGCGCCGCTCCATTGCTTCCCACTCAGTTTGCTGACGGATCTGAATGAGTACTGGCACTTTACCTGGTTCAATGCCGAACGCACGCTGACGCAACTGACGCTCCAGAACCCGAAGAACGCGTTTTCGTTTATCGAAGCAGTTGTATTGGAAGGGGAGGGATCAGTTCCCTTCAGTGTGCCGTTTATTCCTGAGCCTTTGAGGAGATTCAAGGTGGACGACTTCTTGCCGATCCCAGATGATGGCTCTGGGGAAATGATGGAGCGGTACGAGTTAATGGCCGACGTCTTGGAGCCAGAATTTCTCATGGCGAGACGGATTGAATATGCGCAGCAGTTGGTGCAGTCCATGCCGATGTATGCCCACATGTATCATAGTGAGGTGAGGTACTGTAGATCACTGGAATGTCCCTTTTAATAAAACCCACTCACCCAACCGGCCCTGAAACGACGCGCGTGATCGGTTTCGAGAGGGTCTGCCCATTGAGCTCATGCCGGCCGAAGACGAAGCGCCCCCGCTCACGGTCGTGCGCCGGAACGCGGCGGAGCTCCCGCCCGAGGAGCAACAGGCAGAGGTTTGTGTGGTCCTCCTTAGGGCTGACCCCCTTGAACTTCTCAACTGACTCTGCTGTGCTTAGTTTGCTCGGTATGGCATCCCTGCGGGCGACGTGGCGGCGCGGCTGGCCAACCTGCAGCTCAAGTACAATGACGAGTACGAAGCCGGTCAGCGCGAGTTTGAGGCGTATCTGAGGCGTCTGGAGATGAAGCGCGCAAAGGAGGATTTCCACCAGGCCATGCGTACGACCAGCGC
>JAADVQ010000510.1:0-13376 GCA_023335835.1 Elongisporangium senticosum
GGATTCCACATCGTTGGCCACGATACGATACTACTGTATAGTAGCTGTGCTCAACCGCACGTGCCTTCTCCATCAGTTCATCGTCTTTGGACAACTCGAGGCCGTAGTGCTGAGCGGGACGACTTTTGGCCCATGGCAGCGCCATGTTCTCAGGTGACGGCTGAGCAGGTCGCGTGTATCGTGAGTTTCAGCGAAGCAGTCATGGGAGACACAAAAGACAAAGTGAGCTCCTGGGAACTCAGCAACTTCAGTATGTTTCTTGCAATCGCTTCGGACTGTCATTCTCCCAAGGGAACGACGGTATGCCCAGTAGAAGCTCAGAAGGGAGTCACATCAATGCTCTGTTTGGAACTCTTTCGTCCCAATTCAATTGCAGCCGGAACGTATTTTGAACTGATAAGGAACGGATTGAGTCGCGAGAAGAGAAACGAAAGCAGTTCACGTGCATGCAATGTGCCACTCAAATCAATACTTCTCAATTGTTTCTCTGGCATTGGATCCCCAAGACAAAGATCCCGCGATCTCTGGTGGCCGCAATGTCGTCCGAATACCTTAGCATCTACGAGGAGTAGACTCCGAAGAGCGCGTTCACAGCGCCAACCAAGATGGAGAGCACGCCAAATCGCCAGCAATAGGCGCGGTGGGGCTGCAGCGAGTTGGCGTACGCGTACGTGTGGAAGCAGCGCAGCGCCGTGTACGCGATCATGGCACCGGAATGCACGTACGCATTGCCTTCGGCCATCACGCCGCCAGCGAAGATCAAAAGCGCGATGGGGATGGATTCCACATCGTTAGCCACGATACGACGCCAGCGGTGCTCGACCGCACGCGCCTTTTCCATCTTCTCGTCATCAGTGTCTGGCTTGAGGCCGTAGTGCTGCGCGGGACGACCCTTGGCCCACGGCAGCGCCTTGTCCTCAGGCGGGCGGCCGCCTGCGTCGAAAGTCTTGAGGCCCTGGATCCCTGTGGCCAGCACGAACTTGCCGAAGAGGATCGTGGAACAGGTCACGTACGTCTTGAGCTCTAGCGATGCGGTCATGGCGGCCGCGGGGGCAGTTGCGGCGACACGGATGAGCAAGACACGGATGAGCAAGCCAGCTCCTGGACTTCTACGGTGCGGTGGCCGAGCTCTCTTAATCGATCTGGGATTATACCGATAAAATACCGGTATTGGAGTCTTCAAGTTCACCTTCGAGCAACACATGCTACCTTCGTGCTACACTCTGAGTCCGGCCTCAAACCGACACGTACGCAATTGCTGATAATGGGCGGTTTGGTGCATGGCACTCTGCTTGGCGCGCTCCTGCTGGTTTTAGCCTCCGTTCTACGCGTGTGGTTGGTACTTGTGCCCAAGCGACTGAAGATGTCTATCAGCGAGTACCGTGCGGGCGCTGACGCGTCGAAACCGCCGCAGAAACCAGCGCAAGACAAGCCGGCCACCATACGCACGATGGTAGTACTGGGCTCGGGCGGCCACACGACCGAGATGCTGAAGCTCATGAAGAAGCTCAAGCGCGACGTCTACACGCCGTTCACATTCATCGTAGCGGAGACGGACAAGACGAGCAAGGACAAAGTGACGCTGGACTGGCAGCCGAACGCTGCGGACCAATTCGTGTTCATCCCGCGCAGTCGGGAGGTACGCCCCTGAGTATTGATTTGCTGACTGTTCTTCTCTGCTGATGGGCGTGGTACGGTACTGATATGCTCCACATACGCAGGTGGGTCAGTCGTGGTCTTCAACGATCTGGACGACGCTACGATCGCTACGCGCGTGCTTGATGCAAGTCTACGTGCACCGCCCGCATCTGGTGCTGTGCAACGGACCAGGTAGAGTCGCGCGTATGGATCCATCCAGTCCACCCATCTACCACCAGCGGTCTGATGTGTCTGTCTTAACGCAGGTACCTGCGTCCCCATTTGCGCCATCGTGCTGCTCTTCCGGTTCCTGCGCCTGCTGCCGAGCACCAAGATCGTGTTCTGCGAGAGCTTCGCGCGCGTGCAGAGCCTCTCGCTGTCCGGCAAGCTGCTCTACTACGTCGCGGACGAGTTCGTTGTCCACTGGCCGCAGCTACAGACGGCGTACCCCAAGACGAGGCACCTGGGCGTGATCTGCTGAGCCAGTCAGCCACGGACAGCCATATAGACAGACCGAGAAAGGATGGACCATAAATGGACCTGCAATTTGTCCGGACATTCCGCTGTCGTCACGTTGTTATCACGTAAATAGGCACGTGTGGTTTTGGTGTGGTGCACACTAACAACCGCGCCTCGGGGGTAGAAAGCGGGTCGCCACTTTGCAAACAAGAGAGAGCTCCGGAAGCGCAGGCTTTATGCAGCACACCAACATGGTGCGCGCCGGCTCCACGTCGTCCATGGGCTCTGGCACCAACGCCAACCCGCCCATGCCCATCTACAAGGCCCCCACGGCCTCCGTGGAGCGCGTACGTGACCCTGGCGCTTGATTAAGGCTCTTCCCGCCCTCCGGAGATTGCACTTTCCGGGGGATCCTGCGGGAATGGGGGAAGCGCACGCATCTAACCTGCATCCTGTGTGTATGTCTAGCTGATGACGGTGGCAGCTACGCAGATGAGCTGCGGAAACCCGGAGGAGAACATCAAGAAGGCCGAGTCGCTCGTGCGCATTGCGTCGTCCCGCGGTGCGCAGGTCATCCTGCTGCAGGAGCTGTTCCAGTTTTCGTACTTCCCCATCGAGCTCAACGCCGGCAACTTCCAGCTGGCCACGACGCTGGAGGAGTCGGCGCTGGTGCAGGGCATGGCGCTGCTGGCCAAGGAGCTGCGCGTGGTCATCCCGATCAGCTTCTTCGAGCGCTACGGCAACTCGTACTACAACTCTTGCGCCATGATCGACGCCGATGGCACAGTGCTGGGCGTTGTTCGCAAGATGCACATTGGAGGTAAAAGTATGTCATGCCCCAGGTCAAACAGGCACGTCGTGGACTGACCGCATGCTCCCTTGGCAGATCGCCTCGGCTACAACGAAAAGTACTACTTCACGCCCTCGGACGATCCGTTCAAAGTCTGGACGACGGTACGGCGCTCTTATGCAATTGCCTGTATGTATGGACGTCGCTCTCAATCACTCATTTGCAGCGCTACGGTCGCATCGGAGTTGCCGTCGGATCTGACCAATGGTACCCCGAAGTCTCGCGAGCGCTCGTAGTCCAGGGCGCAGAGCTGCTGCTGTTCCCGAGCGCAATGGGCAGCAACCAGTACGACATGGCCTATGACGCCCGTGATCAGTGGCAGCGTGTGATGCAGGGCCATGCCGCTGCCAACATGGTGCCCGTCATCACGTCCAACCGCGTGGGAACGGAACTTACGGACGGCGTGCAGGTGACTTTCTGCGGCTCGTCTTTCATCACTGGACAGACTGGCGAGATGGTACGTTTGCTCGTTCTTTGCATCACCGTGCGGTACTCTTGTCTGATTTGCAGTGCATTCTCTATCTTGACAGCTCAAGATCGCTGATCGTGAATCGGAAGGCGTGCTGGTCGAAACGTTTGACCTGGAGAAGTTCCACGTGCGACGTGCTAGCTGGGGACTCATCCGCGACCGCCGTCCGAACTTGTACAAGTCTCTGCTCACGCGCGACGGTGCATGAGTTCGTCTCCAAGAGAACCTCAGCCTGTCTGTGCGCTTATTTTGCGAAATCCATCAAGAACTGAACGCGAATGAGCTCGAGTGAGGATGAAGAAAGAGACGACGAGGCAGGGAAATTTACACAGCGCGTGTTTTTGATAGAGGAACAAGCGAAAAGCATGAACAAACTGTAACGGGAAACAACACTCAAACGCAAGCAGGTTTGGTATTGTCGTGTGGAAAGTGTGTGCATTTTGATTTTAAAGAGACCAAATCCAGCAGCAAGCTTGAAGTATTGCGAAGAATGCGCGTGCATGTGGTTGTGTCTGATTGATCTGATCTTTTCTGGGATTGATGTATAAATAGCCTTTTGCATGATGTGCCAAATTCACAATCCAAGCTTCTCTCGATTTCCAATTTGGACAGAACCTGAACGCGATGGCAGCCACGCGAAGTCATGTTTCCGAGAAGCTGGCCCAGCGCAACGGCCCAAGGCATTCGGTCTACTGGGTGCAGTGCAAGCCCCAAGGTGATCGTCGCGCAATTCCCAATTATGCGAACGTGGTTGACACCAAGGCCGACATGAGCGAAGGCAGCCAAAAAGTGCAGTATACTCTCATGGGCAAGTACACAGGTGATTGGAAAGATGGGCTCAAGCACGGCTACGGTGTTTTACTTTACGCGAACGGCAACAAGTACGAGGGTGAGTGGGCATACGGCAAACGACAGGGTAAAGGAGTCTACTGGGTACAAGAAAAGCGAATTCTACACAAGCAATATGCAGGCGATTGGCACCACGACATGCGCCATGGCTCGGGCACTTTCTTCCATTCCAATGGCGGCAGGTTTGAAGGCGAGTGGGTAAATAACAAGCGCGAAGGCCATGGTCGCATGGCGAATGGCACCGACGATTCGGTCTATGATGGACAATGGGTCGACAATGAACGCTCTGGTCATGGCATGCTTGTGCTTGCGAATGGCGATAAATACGATGGCTGCTGGCTCCATGATAAGAAGGAAGGCCCTGGTCGATTCTACTACAAGGCCACGCGCAAAGTGTACGAAGGCGAATGGGCGGATGGTATCCCGAAGTGTGGAACGTATTGCGATAATGAAGATGACACAGACCAGGCCTGCGGTGAAGAAGAAAGCAATGCGTTCCAGCTACCAGAGGTGGGTACCACGCTCGTTGTATTCATCCTGTGGATGAAATTGACGAGTGTCTGATTGTTGCAGCTCGAGCTAGCTCATCCAGCACACGTTGTGGGCGAAAGTATCGCCCATATTCGCCAGGAGCGTGTCCTAGAACAGGTTTTCCAGTCGCACCATGGCGATGGAACCGTCAGTGAGTTTGGCGACGACACGTCGGGTTACAATGCTGCAGATGACGAAGAGCTCGATCACCTGACTGGTGTCGTGTTTAGCGACGATGCACTGCATGAAATGCAGCACGCCTTTCATGTTCTGGAGGAACAAAATGAAGCCAGCGGCTGCATTCCGTGTAGCGCTCTGCCGCAGCTGCTTGAGGCCATGCAGATGCCCATCGCATCAGCCGACCTCTTGGACTTCCTGGACGAACTTGGCGCTTCGCAAACGACGCTCGTCTCGTTCGCTGAATGCGTCGATATCCTTTCGCTGCTGGCTGAGAGCGACTACCCGCGGCAGCAGCAGCAGGATGACGAGCACGACGACGTCGCTGAGGAGGAAAACGCGCGCGCACGTAAGTAGATCGAAGGAGACAAACTGTATAAACCCAATTCCGTTTCTTTCTTTTGTCCTTCTTTTCTAGTGCTGCTGTCGGTCGATGCCCAAGTGAATCAATCCTGTATTCGTCTCTTTTCGCACGTGTCGGTTGCCCATGCGCATGGCCAAGCTGCCGACTCACTGCCTAAAGAAATGCGGTGCTTGCTTAGGTGAAACGCAGACCCAGGGCCGAGACGACGGCGCGGAACTTGTGCAGGTCCTCGCGGCGCAGGTACTTAAGCAGCTTTCGTCGCTTCTCGACCATGGCGATCAGGCCACGACGCGAGTGGTGGTCCTTCTTGTGCTCGCGCGCGTGGTCCGTGGAGCGCAGGATCTTCTGCGTGAGCACAGCGATCTGCACTTCGCTCGACCCGGTGTCGCCGGGGAAGCGCTGGAAGGTCTCGATAGCCTTGGCGATCTGCGCCTGGTTCAGCTCGTGCTGCGAGGCGTTGGCCAGCGACAGCACGGCCTTGAGCTGCGCCACACGGGCCACGCTCTGCTCGTCGTCGTCCTGCACGGCGAAGGCGGCGTCGTCCTCCTTGAGGCCGAAACGGTACGTGGCGTCCTTGGACACCTTGGGCGGCGCCACGTACGAGATGGAGCGCACGGCCAGTGATGAGGAAGAGGTCGAGGCAGCCGCCGCAGCGGAGCGCATCAGCGGCCGGAACGCGAGCATCATTGTCCGTTCACTTGGTCTCTCTTTGATTGGGCGGCTCCGGACCATCCCATGCGATACCGATTTGAAAACCGGTAACATACCGATGAACAAAAACGAGACACACTAATTGACACAAAAATCTATTTATCCAACAGGACAAAAATGCTGGCGATTCATCAAGACGATCAACTGTAATGGACACTCAATCACTGTCGAGGACTTCGTCTCGCTTCTTGGAGCGTGAAGAAGACGATCTCTTGGATGATTTCCGCTTGTGCTTGCGGCCTTCCTCCGTGGTAACGCTGCTGCTACTACTACTGTGCTTCTTGGACTTGCGACGCTCGGTAGAAGCAAAAGGCTCGTTATCAGCTGGAGTGCCGAGCATGCGCAATGCTTCCTCTTGAGCCTTGCGAATCGCTGCCAACACGTCAGTGTTGGTCAAAGCGCCTTCTGACAAAACTGGTGGGCTTTCGTCGAGGTTGAGGGAGCGATCATCGGTCACTGACACAATTGTTTGTCGAAATTCTTCTCGACGCTGCTTGCGAGATGCTTTGCTTTTCCGCGAGTTCTTGGCGTTGTAGCTGGCAAATCGATCTTCCGTCTCTTCATTCTCTTCGTCGTCGTCACTTGCAACAATCACTCGCTGTCGATTGAAAGCAGATCGCCCGACCCCTGTTGCGGGAGGGCCGAGTCGACTGATGGAAGCTTGCTCTTCGGCGTCGCTCTCATCTGATTTGAAAAATGCGTCGAGATCATTCGAGCGTGGGGGCATGGCCAAAGGCTTTAATGAAGGCGACGGAAGAGTCGCTGACAACATAACTGAGGGGTTTGCCATGGGAGCACTGGTCGCAAACGAGCTGACAGCGTGCCCCATTCCATTCCCGTTCGATACATTGACATCATCATCACTCATGAGCACTTCAGTGCGACTCGTCACTGACTTCGGAGAAAAAAGAACTGTTGCAGCAGGCTTTGTATCTTCGTCTGAATCTTCATCGCTCATGATCATTTCAGGGCGCTTGGAAGTCGGTCGTGCGCTTGAGGCTGGTTGCTGGGGGATATGGACTTCTGACAATTCTCCAGGCTCGTCATCATCATCGCTCATGATCAGTTCGGGTCTAACAGTGAATTTGGGAAGTGAAATTGGGGACGCATTTTTGAAGGCTGCAGTGCGCTCTTCAGATGACTGAGCATCCGCCAAAGACTTTTTTGCATCGGTATCATCATCACTAGTGCCAGTTTCCGCGGCATAGATGTCGACCATGTCCACTTGCACTTCATCTACATGCTTGATTTGTACTGGGCTATCATGATTCAGCTCAGCGCGTTCTGCAGCAGAGTGTGCAGGAACATCGGGGACATTTTCATGGTCGACAAGAGCTGGAGAATCTTGACTTGACTCAATAATTTCTTCAGTAGAACCAGCAGGAACATCAGATTTCAAAATTGGTATCTCGAGCGGCTTCTCACTGGTATCATCATCATCGGAAAAGAAATCGTCGAGATCATTGTGATTCGCGACCATGTACTCGTCTTCCCCATTTTTGCTGCTCTCAACTTTCAGATCTTGCGAAAGGTCTGAGCCAGTATCATTGCTGATATTTAGCGAGACTGGCACTTCGGTTTTCACTTCTAGCACAGCATCAATGCCAACATCATCACTGCTTTTAGGGGATGTTGGCTTCTCAAAAGTCTTCTCACGACGCCGAGGAGAGATCGGTCCGCGGGGGCTTGAATGATAGTCCGCTTTTTCTTCTTCTGGCTGAGGAATCACATTTTCATCGGCAGAGTTTGTTTCCGTAGATTCAATAACAAGCCCTGTTTCTGTTGCTGGTGGAATTGGCTTATCACCATCGGTGTCAGGTACTGGTTGTTGTAGAACAGGGGTTTCCTTTTCAGCACCAAGTACCGGAGGCGACTGTGCACGGGTTGATTGAAGAGGGCTAGCAGAAGCAAAGATGCGAGTATTACGTGGGGAATTGTTTTCACTCTTGGCGCGAGGGCTACCATGGGGAGTTGTAGGCGGGGCAGGCGCGACGGGAGCACTTGCAGGCGAAGACGGCTTCACGACAGTATCTTCTGGTGTTGTATGCGATAGGGCGACACTACTATCATTCGAGCGGCTGGATGATTCATCGCGGGGTGCTGGAGAAGGTGGCGAAGAAGTATCGTTTTTCGGCATCGATGTTTTTCCAGCACTGGAGGCAGTTACCGCACGTCGTGGAGGGGATCTTTGACGCGCCTCTTTTGTTGGTTTAACAGCACGTCGCGGTTTGATTTCTTGTTCACTGTCGGATGAGTCAGAGTCCAGGAAAAGCTGCTTGTGGCCAATACCTCCACCTGCAACTCGCGATACGACAACTTCATCTTGGTCGTCATTTGCATCGCTGTCGTCATCCGAGTAAAAGTTATCCAAGTCGCTGTTGTGTGACTTCGGTACCTTGAAATCCTCCAGATCCATCGGGTCGTCAATTGAAACCTTTTTAGGAGAATTGCTTGAACTAGACGCATTCACACCAGTGGTGTGACTTGGCGGTCTCTTCGTCTTGGCCGATTTTGGAGATGATTTGGCAGCGGTGCTGACTGCAGCGTTGAGATGCTCAGAGTCCAGCTCGGTCATCGATCCCTGTTGCTCGACATGAATCATTTTCAATGGCGCTGCTGTTTGTGTGATCATACTGGCGCTTCGTTCAGGCAGATCCTCCAAATCCTGTTGTTTCGCTTCAGCACGGGATGGCATATCATCTTCCTTGCCATTTGCATCTTCCTTGGCCTTTGAATCTTCGACAGCAACCACTGATTCACTCACAACGACATCACTCCCATTGCTAGTAGTACTGTCCGATCGCTTTACTAGTCGTGGCTCATCATGGTCTTGCGCTTCGCTACCTGTAGGTTCCGGGGCAACGTCAATAGACTCGGCTGCAACTACAGGACCATGCTGTTGGCTCGACGAAAGTCTTCTCCGTCCAGTGCGAATATCCGATCCAGTGGATTTGATATGCTCCATGTAGTCCGTGTATCGCTGCTCACTGATCTTGGCCTGCAGATCGTGCTTCACATGCGAAAACTCGCCTTCCACGATGCGCATCTGTTGACGCAGCGTGCTGAGCTTGAGCTGCAGAAACGGGATGCCAAAGTACTGGTGCAGCGCCTTGAGTCCGTAGCAATTCAACAACGAGCACTCAAAGTATAGCAACTCATGCGGGCGTCGTGGCGCCTGCTGCCGATGCGATCGATCGGGATTCCCGTACAGCAGTTCGTGGATATCTTCTTTAAAGATCTTGCGCTGGTTGCCACAGTCGCGGAAGTTGCCCAGCACCAGCGTCGGTATGTGCACAGGCACGTTGGCCAGCTCCTGCTTCACATACTCGAGCGTGTCCCACTTGGTCACGTCCAGCAGGAAGATCACGCCGTGGCTTTCGTGGTACACGTCGATGGTTGAGGCGTCCACCGTGGCGACCGTGTGCGTGCCGCTCATGTTGCCCGCAGAAGCCACCGCGGCGGCAGCTGCTGTGGCCGCCGCCATCGCAGAGGACGTGGACGCGGCCAGACCGGTATTCACGGCATCCGCCTGGAACGGATTCGCCTCGTGACCGTCCTCTTGCGGCCCATTGCTATTCTCCTGCGACGGATCGAAGCCGCGGTCCACCACGTCCCAGACTTCGCACTTGACGCTCTCTTCGGAATTGGTGCGGAACTGCCAGTTGATCGTGGCGCTCTGCAGCTGCGGGGTCGAGCTGTGCGTGGTCGGGATTGGCTCGCCCTTGAGCCGCTGGAAGAGCGAGGTCTTGCCCGTGCCCTTAGCGCCTCGGATCAGCACCTTCATGTTGTACGTGATGCCTCCGCGCACGCGCTTGCGGATCGTGCGGTCCATGCGCTGGATCGTGCGGTCCATGTGCGACTGCGAGCCGCCGGCTTTGGGCGATTGCGTCTCGGTCTGCGGCGACGCCTGCGTGAAGCTTTTGGCGCGGCGCGCGGCCGGAGACGGAGGCATATTGGGCGGCAGGCCCCATAAACTCTCGCTGCGCGGCGTTCCGGGCCCGGCGCGCGGCGTCAAGCCTGCCGTGGGCCGACTCACCTCGTTGCCCATGGAGCTTCCTGGTGCCGTGGGGTCAGTGGCGCAAAAGTGCAATCTACGTGGATTAGTCGCCCCGCGGGGGTACTAATGATGCCGGTCTACAATTCAATTTGATTTTGAATTGAACGGATGAATTGAAACTGTGGAGTTTTTGAATTGGCTCGACATGAAGTCATGGTGATTATGGCTCGTAGACCGGGAGGAACGGCTCGTTGTTGGTGGTCTGCAGCCAGTTGTCTCGCGGGTACTTGACGCCCTTGCCGCTCTCGACCACGTGGATCGAGTACGCGTGGCGCGAGACCGGCGACAAGTTGGCGTTGCTGTAGTGCACGAAGGAGCTGTGCAGCAGCACGAGATCGCCCTTCTTGGTGAGAATGGGCACGCTCTTGCTCACGTCGAAGGCCGGCGCCGTGGCCGGCAGCATCTCCAGCAGCTCCTCGTTGCCGCGCTCGGCACGCTCCTCGGGCGTCGTGCGGCGCAGACGCTGGCGCACAGGCTCCGCGTGGGAGCCAGGCACTCCGTGCAGACAGCCGTTCTCGAGCGTGCAGTCCTCGAGCGCCCACCAGAAGCCCACGACCGACTGCGGCTCCGTGTAGAGAAAGCTGCCGTCCTGGTGCGACGAGACCTCGCCGCCGATGCTGGGCTGCTTGAAGATGTACATGGATTGCACGGCCATGGGGCGCTCGTAGTCCAGCGACTTCAGGATGCCCTGCACCTCGGGCGCGTAGCTGACCTCCTGGAATGCTGGGTCCAGGTTGTGCAGGTTGTGGCCGATCTTGTTGACCGCGAGCTCCAGCGGCACCTTGAGTGTCTTCTGGTCCGGCTCGAAGGCGTGCTCCTCGAAGAAGTACCGGATCTGGTCGCCCGAGCTTAAGAAGTACTCGTCGTTCATCTTGCGGGTCTGCTCGTTGGTCGTGAAGATCGAGCGGTGCTCGTTCAGGTCGCATTTGGCGACGTACTCCTGGGCGCGGGCGCGCAGCTTGTCGCAGACCTCGGGGCGGAGCGCGCCGGGCACGTGCAAATAGCCGTTCTCGTGGTAGAACTTGAGCTGCTCGGGCGTGAGCCCAGTGGACGATGCGGCAGTCATGATCCCTGCGCGGCTTGTTCTCTGGAAGACCCAGCGGCGGACTGAGTGGTACATTCCTGCGGTGAATGCAAAATGGGGCGCTTCTATGCACATTTGCAGCTACTAAAATGATGTGGACTACACTAATTATAACATATATTAACTTCGTAAGGATATTAATTGCTAAAGGTGAACACAGAACTCAACTTCAAGGTCGTTCGACTCAGATGGCTACAGACACTTACCTTGCCAGTGCGTGAGTGTTCTGATACCCGTCAATTGCAGTGGTTTCGCGTTCTCGGAACAGGTGAATCGGCCAAATGCCAGCCCAATCAGCTGGTGCGCGCAGTAAAAAACGGCCCTGCGACGCAACGGTCAGATTAGCGCTCCCCACCACACCGCCGATACTTTACCTCCCGCCTTTAAAGGGATACAGCAGCAGTGAGAACAAACACGCTGGCCGGGTCTTATACGGGCTGGCTCCTGATATTGCTGCGACGCTGCGCAGTTAAAGAGCGCCGAGGTATGGAAGGCGCGCAACGGCTTCCTGAAACGACTCAACGCTCTGTTCTGAGCGCGTCACGGAAAACGGAGCGTAACGGGTCGAAACCAGTGATGCGATCGTTCTCATGAAAAAGGAAACGAAAAGCGGCACGTGAGGCCAGATGTGGCTGGCATAGTACAATTTTACGGACATTCGCGTTCGTTCCCTCAAGCAAATGGTGGCCAATGTCTCGAAGAAGGGCCCGTCCAACATCCGCACGGCACCGGTGCATGCATCGGTGCTCGTCTCGCCTATCTCTGTGGCCCAACGTGTAAGCGATGACCCCTGATGGTCGTGTGTCCATTGAACGGCTCCTCTGATTTGGGCTGCTGGTGTGTCTCTAGAACAAGATGATGGAAGGCGACGGCCAGAAAGCAGGCTCTAACTGGATGCGCGAGCAGTGGGTCGCTAATCTCCGGAAGAAACAGATGGCCAATGCAGCCGCGGCCAACACGGCCACACTGCGCGCCAACCCGGTCAAGTCTCTCGGTGGCCTTACGTCGCACGACGGCCACACGCTGGAGAAGAATATCAACGCGCACAACCGCCATCACCACCGCCATACACAGCACGTGAACATGCCGAATGGCGGCCTCGGCCTTGCGTACAGCGAGAAGGACCACCTGGTACGTTGGCTATTGGCTTCTTTGGCTTTGCTTTGGACGGATCTGAACTCACAGTTTCTGCCGCAGAATTCTCTGTCGCACTCGTCCATGCTGTTCAACGACCTAGGCGGCTGCTTTGAGATCGAATCGCCTTCGTTCACGCACGTGACGCCGCCACGGACGTACACGACGTCCACGGGCAACAACCGAAGCAAGGCCACGACCAAGAAGAACATCAAGCCGCTACTCAAGAAGCGCACGACCCACTACCTGGCGCTGGACGTGAACCAGCCCAAGCCACGTACGCCGAGACGCAAGCTCAATGACGGCAACGCATTCGACGACTGTAACGACAACCAGACGTTCGGCAACGTGATCCGGGGCTTCTCCAGCGTGGGCACGCCGTCCAACTTCAACGCCGACGTGGCACCCATGTGGGGCTCGGACCTCGATTTCGCGGGCGACTATGTGAATACGTTCCTGGACCTACCGACGCCCAAATCGGCCGAGATGCCCACGGTTTTGGCGTCGTCCAACGCAATCTCGCTGCAGGAGCTTGACAACCAGAAGGAGGGCGAAGAAGACGACGACCTAGAACAGCCCAAGCTCATCCGCACCAGCAGCATTGAGCAGGAGGGCCTGAGCCACTTCCTGGAGCAGACGAACCTCGGCAGCGAATCCGAGTCCAACAACGAAGACGACGCCGAACGTGGGCGTAGCATTAGCAGCAACAACAACGACCTGTTCTATCAGACCATCGCGTCGTCCCCGTCGCACCGCATCCAGTTGCAGCACCGCCTGCCTGTGAAGAAGAACCAGTTCAATCTCGCGTCACCGAGTCCGAGAGGAACGACGTACAACCTGGCTGCGATAGAGGCCGTGGAGGACTGCTTCAACAGGCTGTTGTCCCCACGAGCGCGCTCGACCGGCTCTCCTGCCTACAGGAACCAGGCCCGCGGGCTGGCCCGGTCGACGCTCGGCGGCGAACCAGGGCTGGCGCACCACGACGCGCCCAATTTTGACCACAGGAACATGCCCGAGTTCGAGACGCTGCTGGAGGAGTACAAGTTCACGGAC
>JAADVQ010000511.1:0-13362 GCA_023335835.1 Elongisporangium senticosum
AATTGGCAGCAGCATGCAGGCGCAAGGATTTTATTTAGCTACCTTAATCAATGTATGAATAAAAGTGACCACTTGGTAAACGCCATCCATCATTTCCATTGCGTCCTGACGTCGAGGCTTAGGCCAGCACCGGGTAGACAGCAGCCGTGGCCACTCCGCACAGGTTGTTCTTCTGTGAGATCTTAACGTATCCGTTCTCGCCCCAGTGTGTGCTCCACGAGTTCTTGACCTGATAACACACAATGAGTGGTAAGTTGTGTAGCCATTCATCCACCAAAGTCAGCAAGCAGCTCACGTACCAGCGTGTACTTCTGGTTATCGTGCACGGTGGTGCCCACCGCCAAGACCGAGTGGTCTAAGCTGTCGAGATCGCTCTTGCAGGCCACATCGTCATAGTACCCGCCAGCGTAGAAGTAAAAGGACGGCAGTGTGGCGTCGATCGAGACCGAAAGCGGGCCGACTGTGGCCAGTGCGTCGTTGAGCGCATCGACAGTCGTGACGTTCACGAAACCTGTCGTCTTGCCGATTGCATTTGACTGGTTGTAATGACAGTAGTTGGGCCAGTTGCGGTATGAGCCGTACGTGGAGGTGGGCTCCAGTCCGCCGTTGTCGATGATCCACTTGTAGGCCTGGTAGTCCATGCCGCCATCACAGCCATTGTTGCCATACGCCCAGCTATCATTCAGCAACGACGTGAGACTTATCAATAAAACAACACACGACAAGCGAGTAATCGTACGAGCAATCCAGCAAGTTCTGCTGTGACAGGTTGTAGAGTTGATGCTCCTTCACGAACACAGCGCCTTCCAACGCGCCAGTAGTACTAAAACAAAATACCAGTGAGCTCTGAACAAGTCGAGGTCCATAGAAATACCTCTCATGCACGTACCCAAAGGTCCAGCAAGAGCCGCAGTGTCCTTGATCCTTCACAGGCGTCACCGCTCCCTTCGTGCGCCAATCAATCTCATCCGGCACAAACACAGTCGAGAGCGAGTGGACTCCAGTAGCTCCATTGTCATGAGCTCGTTTCAGCTTAGAGCGATGCATCTGGATCCGCTCTTCGTGTGATAGGTCCGCAAACTCATTCAGCTTCAAGTGGAATGACAGACCCTGCACCAGTACACAAGCTCAAGTTACACACCCTGGAAGTTGAATCAGGCTATTGGCACTGCAAGCGGCGTACCTGGCGGTTCTTGGCGTTGATGAAGCGCGTGTTGTGAATCAAATTCACCATGCGCTGCGTGACTTCCGCCTCGTCTTCGTACGTCTTGCTATGCGTCGATGTGAAGTTGTCAAAGAGCGCTGCTTTGTGGTGGTGTCCTTCTGGCATGAGCATATGCAGCTACATAGTAGAGCACAATTAATTCAGTGTCAGCATACACAATCTTTATCAGAGCAAATGCACCAACGTAGAGTCAACGTACGTCGAGTCCAGGCGTGCGCGTTGGTCCCTGGTCACTCTCTTCGCTCTTGCAGTCCATGAGTGACGGCAGAGCGCTGAACACGTGGTCTTCAATGGGACCCTCGCGAATGTACAGGTAGTCCAGATAGTACTCGTCGATGTGACTGCCGCCAAGCATGCCATTGCGGCCCACGTAGTGGAAGCGCACGGGCTCATTGGTCTCCTGGTCCACGTAGAGCGTGTACTCTCCGAACAGTCCATCGGCCGTGGGCTTGTCGCCAGGCGTGATGTACTTCCAGCTGAAGCACGAGCGGCCCTGGATCAGCGTCACGCCGTGCTGAGACTCAAAGGGCGTGAGGTCCGGGAACACGTGCTGGAGCGGCGACGGATCGGTCTTGAAACAGGTCAGCGTCGTGATCACAGGGATGATCTGGTACGACGGGCCGCTGGTGTTGAAGATGTACACGTCCGTGTCTCCGTAGTAGCTGAGCTTCTGCAGCCCATGCGCTTCGTCCACATGCACGTACAGCGGTTCGACGAGGTCAATATACGGCATGTTGATCCTCACGCTGGCTTCGTACTGCGTTGGAAAGACCGGTCGGTGCGTGGGCGCAAGGCCGTTGGCCTCTTGCACGGCACGCAGAATGGCCAGCACCGCGATGAACACCAACACGCCAATGCTCAGCGCGATGATGGCGAACCATGTCTTGCGGGCCTTCTGGCGCTCGCGGAGACGCGCAGGTAGCTGCTCGTTCCATCCAGCATGCTGGTGGTATCCAGCGTCGTGTTCATCGGAGGGCGCTGCAAAGAGGAAAAGGCGCACAGCGATGCGGCCAAGGTGAGAATGCGCTCCGTGATCTCCTTTATCGCACCAGTGCCATGTCAAACACTCGATCGACGTCCTTACCGCCCAAAAGACGCTCATTGGCGTCGTCCTCGTGTGGCACCATCTTCTCTTTGCGATCCTATTCTGAGTTGCGAAAGTGGGCGCTTGAAGAGAACACCATGATCCTTCCCTCCTTTGAGTGACTGACTGGTCGTCACTATCGCCTCAGTTCTGAGTCGAGCAGCTCACTCATTCCAGTGACCATGGCCATGCGCATTGGAGGAGGGCGATGGATGCAGCAGCTGAGTGCGCGATCAAGCGCAATGCCCAGCGTCCGACGCTGCCTGTCCACTGAGCCTGCCAAGAAGGTCGAGCGTCTAGCCGATGTGAGCATCATGGAGCACATCGTGTGCCCGGTCTCCAAGTACCCGCTGCGCTACGACCAAGAGCGCGGCAGCATCATCTGCGACGAGCTGCGCATCGAGTACCCGATCCGCCACGGCCTGCCGCTGCTCGTGCCCACGGAGGCGCGTGTCATGAGCGAAGACGAGTAGACGACTTGTCTGGAGTTTTAGTGGATGATAACCAAGTCAAATGAAACAAGCAGATAATACTACAATCAAATGGGAACAAAGGGCTGTGATCGATTGTATTCTGAAGCATCAGTTTAAAAGACGCCAAGCGAGAGAGAAAGAAGCAAAGCAGCGATCGATTGGGACGCAACTTCGCCTTCTTAATACTTGTCGCGAGCCGACCGGCGTGGGTTTCGTCGCACGGGCGCCGACGCAGCCTCCGTGCGGCGGATACGGGACCGGCCCATGGGCGTGCTGAACTCTTCGTCGATGCGCTCGAGCTCCATTTCGCCCTCGAGCTCGGCTGTGGCAGGCGACTGAGCCTGCTGGCTGCCCGTCGGAATACGAGACGTCGTCATCGGCTCGCGCACAAACTGGAACCGTTTGGGGGTCTCCAGCACGGCCTCAGTCAAGCTGGAAGTTGTCGTGGTCTGGATCGTGGTCGCCGTTTCTACCACGATATTACGCCGAGTCTCGACCTGGATATCCATCGGCTCAGAACCAGCCGTCGGAGGTTCCGCCTGTCGCGGTTTGAGCGTAAGGTCTGAGGCATCATGCAATCAACACGCGTGAGCTATATGATGACCAGTCCCTCCAAGGCAAATGAAAACAAACAGCTCTTTACCTTCAGTCGAGGCTGATGTAGTGCGCACAGTGGTGGCTGAAACAAAGTTGCTGTTGAAGCGCGAGCGCACAGGCTGCCCAACCATTGATCGACGTTCTAACGACGCAGAAAGAGATGAATATCAGCAAGTGGGAGGGGCCCCTAACGATCAACACAGCACGCGTACCTGCAAGCGATTCCATGAAGTTCTTCTTGGCACCAATGCCGCCTTTCACAGCGAACGGTGCCGTAGGAACAGCAGGCGATGTACCGAAATCCAATGCTTGGGCGGCCTTTCGAGGTGTTCGGTCGTCCGATTTCCGCTGGGTAATACCATGGAATCCAGACTCGGTGCTTGATTCGACCTGAATGCCATTCGATTTGACTGTGCTCTCTTGAGCCGAGCGCTTCTTCACGCTTGATGCGCGTGGCTGGGATGCACGAGTGGAAAAGATGCCAGGAGAATAGTCGGTGACGCTAACGAGCGCGGATTCCTCACGTTGGGCCTTCTTCGGGGTACTCTGAGTTGCGTGGTGGGGTTCACTAGACATCTCGACGTCAGCAGCGATAGCAGGCAGACTCGAGATGGTAGATGTCACCATCGGGATGCTCTGCGTCAGGCGCGGCTTCTGTACTTGGTCCATAGACACATCGTCTTGCTGACGCTGGTCATGGTTGCGCTCCTTCGCCAGCGGCTCCGGACACATATTAGCAAGCAATGCGGCTCGGATACGAAAGCTGGGCTGGTTCAACACGAACGACGCGATCCGTGTATCGCCAGCCGTTCGGTCGCGAATCATCGCCAAATGGTCATGGTGCACTTGCCACGCAGTTTCGTACTTGTGGCGAAGCAAATAATACATGACGAGCAGATCCACGTGCTTGATGTTTTCATCCTGAAGCACGTCTTCGCCGTCTTCGAACTGGCCGTCCATCATCAACGAGTGGAACATCTTCTCTTCCTCGGCTACAAGCGTGACGCTTTGAACGAGATCCTTGACGCGATTGCTGTTCACGAGCCACGAGAGCACCAGCCGCAGCAAATGGCTCTGCTTTCGAGACCGCGCGAGCATCAACGAGCGCTCCCAGAGATTCATTTCCAGCGAGATCACGACGGCGAGTTCGGTCGCAAGAGCTGGCGCTTGGTCCAGATCAATGCCGAAGGTATTCCATACCTTCCACGCAAAAAGGCTTTCGCCCCGGTGCACGAGCGTCTCCAGCACATGGAGGATCAAATCCGGCTCCAGATCGTATTTCTGGTGCAGATGCATGGCCGACGACTGTTGAAGCAGAGCGATCGCACTCTCGTAGATGGCACTCGTGTGATCAGCGCTTGACGTGTTCACAGTGACTGCGTTTTCAATCAACCAAAGCGCCAATAGCGTCAGCTTCATGTCGTCGCGCACACTGAGCTGGGCCGCGAACGAGTCCGCCACAGCGCGCATCTTGTGTGCGATGCGCGCGCCCGTGTGCTTGTGGTGGGACAGTGTGCTCACATACGCCATATCGAGGCAGAAGTACATGAGCAGTGCAACCTGCACGCGGAAATAGCCTTCGATGGGTTCGCGCTCGATCTCGTTGCCGTAGAAATTCAGGATATCGTTGACCACGCTGGGCGAGCGCAGCAGCTTCAGCAAGTGGCTCAGATTGCGCGGCGGGAGATGGCCACCCATGGCGTCCACAGTTACGTTGGCGCTCTGCATGACGTTCTCAATCAGCAGCATCGGCTCCTTACTTCGAGTCGACACACCGAACCTGGCTTCAAACTCCTCGCTGGCATGCGAGCGCAAGGATCGAGCCTTGTTGTAAAACTTCTCCAGCTGTTCGCCGTTGACCGCGACCTGGTTTTCCTGCAGCCAGAGCATACACTGGCAGGCGCAGCCGATGGTCTGGATGCGCGCAAGCAGCTCCAGTAGATGGCGAATGCCCGCGCTCGTCAGACCCGCCAGCTCCGTGTCCTCGAGCGAGGTCTCAAGCGAGATGCCAGCGCTCTGCGCGACTTGGCGTGAGCCGTCTTCCAGTCGTCCTACAAGTGCCATGGCGATCGATCGAAGGCCGTTCAGCTGGCGAGCGTACTGCTCGAGTAGCGCCGGATTCGCGACCTCTGCATGCTGATGGTGCTTCCCGTGCGGAGAGACTGGCGGCTGTGTGGTGTGCGCCACGGACTCGTTGATGCGGTGCTCGATGATCTCCAGTGTGTGGCCGATCCACTGCTGCACGGCGATCGGTTCCTTGAGCACATAGGTCACGACCCCATGGCGCGCGTCCGTTGGAAACGCCGACGGCGCCTCGGCACGCACGTACGACACGATCAGGTGCGCCAGGCCGCTGCGCAGACACACGTCGAAGAGCGCGTTCCGCTGCTCGATCTGCTGCGCATTCGTGGCGTGCTTGCCTGCGTGCAGCCGGCCGGCGTCCACATGCGCGCGTTTGAAGATGCCTGAGGCCGAGAAGAACTCGTAGGACTCGGCCGGCTGCACGAACGGCCTCCAGCCGGCTTCAGCAAAGTGCTCCAGGACCTAGAGCCAAGGGATTCAGGTACACAGATAGCCTTAGTGATCTCGGTCTTCCAGAGACAGCGAGAGAGAGACTCGGACGTACCGGCAGCAGCATATTCGCTCTCTCCTCTGGACCAATTGGCGGGTGCGAACTTAGTGGCCGCGGGATGCGGGGGGAGAACCTAGTGAAGATGACCTTAGAGAGAAGGGGTACAGTAATTGGTTACGGTACTGTCGTGAGTGGATTGACACAAACGAAACGATGGCGGATGAACAAGCAGAGCTGCAGAGGCCGCAGAAGCGTGCAAAGATCCAAGCCCCTGTGAAGGACCAAGAGCAATCGAGTAGTCCTGCGGATGAAGCTTTGAAAGAGGGTATTGCATTCCGTTTGACAACGCTGCCCAATGCGCCGGAAGCGCACAATCGTACGCTGGACAGTTTGAATTTAGAGCAGTTGTCGTCCATATGGAGATTGCGATGAGCGATGTGTAAATTTTCACGTTTCTGATGCAATGGATGCGTTGAATGCGCATTAGGCTATGCGGTTTCATTACAGGAGCTTCTGGAGGGAGACTTCACGCAATGCCTCTTGACCAACTACATGTTCGACCTGCCGTGGCTCTTTGGCAAATGCCAACGTTTGAGCGAAGTTCCGGTTCTGCTCGTGCATGGCGAGCGAGACCGCGCAGCGTACGTCGTACTCCATATTATATCATTCACGTGTGATCTAATCCGTGTTTGTTTGTCCTCAGCATGGCGCAGGAGTGCAAGACATTCTCGAATGTATCCGCTGTGGCACCACCGCTACCGATTCCGTACGGCACGCACCACACCAAAATGATGGTATGTATGCGACTTTATGTATGCGAACAAGCCTAGCATATTAACTCAACGGCTTCTGCAGGTGGTGGTCTATGCAGCCAAAGTGCGCGTTGTGATCTGCACGGCCAACTTCATTGCGGTGGACTGGGACCATAAGACGCAGGGGGTCTGGTTCCAGGACTTCGAGCTCAAAACGCTTGACGATGATGAGACCGAAGAGAAACAAAATGGCAGCACACAACTACTACCCGATTTTGAAGCGGACCTGGTCCACTACCTTTCCTGCCTCGGCTCAAAGGTGGTTGTGTTCTGCGAGGAGCTTGCACGGTTTGACTTTTCCACAGCTCGAGTCGTACTCATTCCGTCCGTTCCCGGAGTTCACAAGGGCAAAGGTGCGTTGTTGGATGTTGCCTTTCACTCAGGAGACCTACAATTGTAACAGTCACGATGTTGAATTTCAAAGACATGGAGAAATACGGCCACGTGCGAGTGCGAAGGTAAGTAGAATCCGTTTGCAGCGCGTAGAACAAACCAAAGCGTAGAGCTTGCTGACCCATGCATGCCACGACTCAATATAGATTGCTCAAGATGCTCAAGGCTCCAGTAACAAACAACCCATTGATCTGTCAGGTGAGATTTGAACGGAGCTCAATTACAATCTGGATACTCCTGACAACTAATTGTTGTTGCTGTAGTTCTCGAGCTGTGGGTCTCTGGATGAAAAATGGCTCTTTGGCGAGTTTGCCAAAAGCCTCATGCCTGGGAGCACGCTAATCACAGCCTCAACTGCTGCGGTTCAAGCGCTGCATATCATTTGGCCCTCTGTGAATGATGTCGTACGTATTGATTGTTGGGTGCTGTCTGTGTTAGAGTGAAAGGCTGGCTAGGTATTAAAGCATGTCTGTCCTTCAGAGGAATTCCAATCAAGGATGGAACGCTGGACGAGCGATTCCGTGTCCATTGAAAAACATGAAGCCCTTTCTGCACAAGTACCTGCGCAAGTGGACGCCGCCCGAGTGTCTGCATCGACAGAACGCCATGCCGCATATCAAGAGCTATGCACGCTTCGATCCTTCGTCAGGAGAGCAATCGGGGGCTCTGGACTATGCAATCCTCACGAGTGCAAATCTGAGCAAGGCTGCGTGGGGTTCCTTCCAGATAAACAAGACCCAACTCATGATCCGGTCCTACGAATTGGGCGTCCTGTTCGTCCCTCAGCATACCGCAAATGAGTCAAGACAGTTGGCAGTGATTGGAAGCAATGCCGCTGCTCAAACGTTATTACCCAAGGCCACTGATGACCAGACAGCTATTCAGCGGCGTCTACTGCTACCGCTTCCGTATCGGTTTCCGATCAAGACGTACAATCCGAAAGAGGACGAGCCTTGGGTCTGGGATCTTGTGCGCGAGGAGCCCGATATCTTTGGCAACTGGTATATTCCCCAGTGAACACCAATATATATTCTCAGATGCATTGTCCCTTCAATGTTCACTCTATTGTCAGGATCCCTTCGATCACTTGCTGCACTTGCTTTCGCTGATGCAGAAGCTGATGGGCGATCTCTCTGTCATGTTGTGGACTTCTGGGCGGGCTCTTCGGAGGACTCCGCGGGGCTTCTGACGTTGTTGCATCTCCCGAGGGCGCCTCGAGTCGCTTCAGAAACGCATTCTGCGCAGGTGAGCGTTTCTTTTGATCGACAACGTGGTCCAATGCCAAGTCCAACATTGGCAGGCTCGGCATCTTTTTCTTCTCGACAGAGTTCAGTGGCTTCGCTCTTCCTTCAGTATTCTCGTCATCAGGAGTGCCTTGTTGGCCGGAAAAGCTGCCCTGCACAGTCGCCATTCGGGCCTCTAGCTGGTGAATTCGATCCGTCAGCGTTCGGCAACGTACCTCCAGGCGTACAATGCTCACTGGGCGTTCAGCCATGGTCGGTTTCTTCTGATAGCGCTTCTCAAAGAGCGCAAACCAGGTTCGGATGTCGTGGACATGGCGTTCCTTCATCTCCACACACTTGGCGTACTCCTGCTGGGTCGCAGCAACGATCACCTGGCATTGCTCGTGCAGTGAATCTGGTAGGGCGCCATGCTGGCCCCATGGAACAACCGCATCGACCTGTGTGTTTGACTGTAAGTACTCGTGTTCCACGAGCTTTTGAGCCAAATGGTCGGCCTTTCCGTCTCTCGTGAGTTCAAACACATCGCAGAGGAAGCGGAACTCAAGTGAATCACTTGAAACGGCACCTAGAATGCTCTGCTTGTCCAGCGAAGAGCCACGTACACGCGTTCCAGTGAGCAATTCGGTCATCACGTACGCGATGCTGCGGAGATCTTGCACGGCTTCACTGCCCGTGGCCACTCGCTGTAGAAATGAGCGGCTGATTTGATCGTCTGCGAGCAATCTGCAGGCACGCGTTACAGCAAGCTCTTGGGTATTTTGAAATGGGACGAAGGATCATACTCACGCTTGGTGCTGGACGGACTTTATAGTGGCTATCGATGGGAAGCAGGCGGCGATTCTGACTTCATTGCCGCAGATGAAAATGGACGCCAAAGAAACCTGTGGAGGGGAGCAGCAGAGCCACGCATGATGAGTTAATACGTCGCTGGTGTGGAATGCATAGATGACGATGCAATAGCTCACACCGCCGCAATAGATCCCAGACTAGTGTTGCATGTGAGTTAGAGCCATTACCACTACGTGACCTTAAAGTCCAATGATACGAACCTGATGCAAAGCCAGCAGGCCGTGGGCAATTGCGTGGACGTATCTGCGCACGAGCACTGTGTGCAAGCGTTCAAAGGACCGCAGCAATCTATCGGTAACGCATAAGAGTCATGCAACGATTGCTCATGATACGCTCGTATCTATCGCACGCACGTAGCTAATGTCCGCGCTGGTGGAGCGTCGGCACAGCAGAGCAATACGCGGTCAGACTCAGCACAGATCGAGTCGTACGAAAAAACGTTCGCGTGTTGTCTGCATGCGTTCTTGAAAGCAGCTAGCTCTTCTCGCAGTAGCTGCTCAACCGTGCCCACAGCGTCCGGGCGGACACGAACGCACTCGACCACGACTCTTCGCCCTCTGGAGTCACCGCCATCAGCATTAGACAGCCGCAACCAACGCGCACAGGAGGCCGAATCATACGCACGTGTGGGTCTGCAGAGCAGAGTGGATGCTGCCCAGTCGTCCGGCCGCCATGGGCTGCGCATTCACGCGCAGCGATGACGCAGCCATTACCCTTGGCGTTTGGATCTTGAGAGGCTGTACCGTGGATCCTGTTAAACGGGATAAAAGCCGTTGGTACTGTAGACGGAAACATTGCGTGACACACGTGCGTGTGAATGTTTGCGCATGACATATGAGGTTTTATTAAGTTGTGGACGAAAAACCTCGACGTGTCTTAGTCGCCGGAGCCCACAACACAAGAAAAAGCAAAAAGCCGAATGTCGCCCAACCGAGTGCGCGTGCTCAGCGAGCGCATCATGAGCCGCGGCTTCGAACCTACGGTCGGACGTCTGATGGAGAATGTGCGTATTTGATACAGCTGCCAGCCGGTCCGTTTCTGGGCTCGGTATGTGCTCTGGAAGAAGAGTTATCGGTTTTCTAATACTGGTGTGGGTTTTTGTTGGTACAGGTCCAGAAGGTCGTGCGCGCGCAGCCTGGGCTTCTGTCCGTCGAGACGCTGAGCGACACGAGCGATCACCACAAATACGTCGTGCTCTCGGAGGTCCGTGGCTGCGCATTGGTCCATTACTGGCTCAGGATCTAACTGTGTACGTGTTTGTGTGCCGCAGTGGCGATCAAAGAAGGATTACGATGCGTGGTTGGCCAGCAAGGACTTTAAGGAGTGCACAGCCAAGATCAACGAAGTGCTGGACGTGCCCGGCAAGCGCACCACGATCTTCAAGCGCCCTCAGGAAGACATTTTCCTGCTCTAAAGCGTCGCTTGGATTGGTTGCTTACACGGCGGAGTCCATGACCGACGCACGCTCTTACGTGGGAGCCTTTGTGTTGTAGAGAGAACGCTCTTGTTGCTATCTATTGGCCTGATCTCTATCAATCAAAGCGGTTCTGTATCACACACTCCTCTCTCCATGACGTCAACGTATATCTCACTTAATCCGTGTGCGCCACATGAATTTGACCCAGGTTGAAGTAGTACCGTGGGGCCATCTGTCCGTCCCCCCATCGAAGGGCCGGCAGTCGCCGGAGACGAAGAGAGAGCGAGTGACCATGAGCAGCAGCCGCATCCGCGTGATCAGCGAGCGCATCATGAGCCGAGGGCTGGAGCCGGCCGTGGCCCGGCTCATGGAGAATGTCAAGACCAAGGTGCGCGCGCAGCCGGGCATTCTCTCGGTCGAGACGTTCCGGCAGCTGGGCGATGACCATAAATACGTCGTGTTCTCCGAGGTACGTACGTGCACGTCATTGCTTTTGCGTGTGGTTCTCTGTGTCGCTCACGATGACGATACAGTGGCGCTCCGAGAAGGACTACGAGCGGTGGGTCACGAGTGACGAGTATAAGAAGATCTCCAAGGACATCAATGAGCTGCTGGACGTACCCAGCACCAAGACCCGCGTGCTCAAGACCCCGCACGACGACATCTTTCTCCTTTAAAACGAGCGACAGATACAGATGAATAACAGGCAAAGCGTTGAGGATGTGGTCTCGTTGTTTCTTCCATTATGCTGTGGCCTGAGTAAGCGCTGATATGGGACGTGTATGTAGCTTTCTATACACTCAAAAAGGGGAGGGAGGACGGATCTGGCCTTGGTGCGGGAGGACTTGAGGCTTAGGCCTCGGCCGTCTTGTTCTTAATAAAATTCTTTATCCGGTCGACCGTCTCGCGCACAGAGCTGGCGAACGTGTGCGACTTGCAGTCCGACTCGCCCTTCTCCGCGCGCTCGTACTCTTCCTGGAGGAACTCCTCCATCAGCTCTTCCTGGCGTGGCGTCAGAGTCCTATAGACAGCAAAACAAGCCGTGAGTTGCAAAGTTCAATGATGCCAGTGATTACGACTGGATAGAGATACGTACTTGGGGATCGAAACCTGCAGGTTCACCAGCTGCGAGCCACGGCGGTTCGAGTTGAGCTCCTTGATGCCCTTGCCACGCATCTGCAGCACCGTGTTGGGCTGCGTGCCTCGCGGAACCTACAGTCCATTCGTTCGCATGGGTCAGCATCATAGCAGTACGACATGATCGCTGCTCTCTTACCTTGAGTTCCACTTCGCCCGTGAGCGTGGGCACGACAACGGAGCCACCGAGCACGGCCTGCGCGACCGAGATAGGCACGTCCACGTGCACGTCGGTCTTTCGGCGCTTGAAGAATGGGTCCGGACGCACGTTGATTCCCACGTAGAGATGACCGGCCGGGCCGCCCTTGGTGCCAGGCTCGCCCTGGTGCGCCAGGCGCAGGTTCATGCCTTGATCCACGCCTTCTGGGATCTTGACTTCGACCGTCTTGGGCTTCTTGACCGAGCCCTTGCCGCGGCAAGTGCCGCAGGGCGAATCGATGGTGTAGCCCTCGCCGCGGCAGCGGCGGCACGGCGACTCGACCGCGAAGAAGCCCTGTTGGATGACCTCCACGCCCGAGCCATTGCACGTGCGGCACTTCTTTTTGCTGGTGCCGGGCTTGGCACCGCTGCCGTTGCACGTGCCGCACTCTTCGTTGGCATTGACGTTCAGGTCGCGGGTCGTGCCGTTCACAGCCTCCATGAAGCTCAGCGAGACGTTGACCTGGATATCCGCGCCACGCTGCGGCGCGTTCGGCGAGCGGCGCTGCTGGCCGCCAAACATGGACGCAAAGTCGCCGAAGATGTCTTCAAAGTTGCCCTCAAAGCCGCTGCCGCCGTAGCCACCGCCGCCGTTCGGGTCCACGCCGGCGTGGCCGAACGTGTCGTACTTCTGGCGCTTTTCGTCGCTGCCCAGCACCTCCCAGGCCTCGGTGGCTTCGGCGAACTTCTTGTGCGCGTCCGGGTCGTCCTTGTTCGTGTCCGGGTGGAACTTCTTGGCCAGCTCGTAGTACTTCTTCTTGATCTCGTTCTTGTCCGCGCCCTTGGACACGCCCAGGATGTCGTAGTAGTCGCGCTTGGACTGCAGCGTCATGCGCGTGCTGTGGAAGCCGGCCATGCGCTGCTGCTGCTGTTGGCCAGCGATGCTGGAGTTCGCTAGAGCGGCCGCAGACGGCGTGCGCGCCTGCCACAGCACCTGCTGCTGCTGGCGCTGCAGTGCACGGCCGCAGAGCGAGCGCATGCCGACGGAGGATCGAGGATGCATGAGAGAGAGACTGATAGACGTATTGGAGACTGTGGCTCCACCACACCATCCACGGAGTAACCTCTAACCTCAGACGCGCTTGTTCACAAAAGAGGGTGAAATGAGTGAAGAAAATCTCAGATGCGGAGAGAAAGTGCAAGTTTCTAGAAGCCGAACTGCGTTTGGCTCGGTATTGAGATTGGACCCATAGGGCTGGATCCGATGAAGGACAAAATGATACAGCCATGCTGGTGGTGGAGATGATCCTTGAGAGCGGATTCTGCACGATTTTCATGCAATAGAGCTGTCAAATGCGACTGCTGACGAGAATCATGGCGCATTCCAGTGTTTTCTGGTGCCTGGCCACATCTATGGCGCA